>JAAKBF010000251.1:0-49044 GCA_012656075.1 Phytophthora hibernalis
ACCTCTCGCATGCTAAGCGAGCGCTCTACCATTTGAGCTACATCCCCGGTTACCTCGCACACCTCCCACCACGAAACAAAATCAAGATTGCGGACGCGCCACAGCCCTAACGCGCTACCGAGCACGCACCACAGCCTTCCACACGCATGCGTCCCTTCCGCCCGCTACCACGTTGAAGTTTGCCTTCGGTCTTCCCCATGCTCCAACCTGCCGAAACGCCTACGTCAGCACGGATGGCGCCTTCGCAGCTCGCGGTTGCCTCCACGGTTTATCTACAGTCGTCTGAGCTCCGTCGTAGCCTGTCGGGGTCGCTCGGACGTGTCTTGGGGTCGAATTGGGAAGACCGCAAGGCCCACTGGCGAACGGGCTGGACGTCGAATCGGCAGTCTCTTGCTCATGTCCACGACGGCGTATCGTGTCAACACAGTGGCCAGTCGAGCCTTCTGGCCTTGCGAAACCCCACGACGACGAAGGAGAAGCGGCAGCGTACTTGTGCGAGCCACACAGCGCAACCCGGTGGAGGATCTGTAGCAATAGGAAGGCGGTCGAATTGGGTGGCGAGAAGACACATCTCGCTGCGTCGGGCGGCAAAAAGCGCATGGCGAGTGCGTAGCGTGCAGATGGAAGGTTCTGCGGGCGTGGGCAGTGGTAAAAGCAGCATAATGGTATAAGAGTGCGCGTGCCCAGATTCGAACCAGGAGTTTCACCGCCACAAGGTGAGGTACTGACCACTATACTACACACGCCTGGAGAAGCAGGGTATCGATCCCTGTACCTCTCGCATGCTAAGCGAGCGCTCTACCATTTGAGCTACATCCCCGGTTACCTCGCACACCTCCCACCACGAAAACAAAATCAAGATTGCGGACGCGCCACAACCCCTAACGCGCTACCGAGCACACCACAGCCTTCCCACACGCATGCCACGTCCCTTCCGCCCGCTACCACGTTGAAGTTTGCCTTTCGGTCTTCCCCATGCTCAACCTGCCGAAACGCCTCCGTCAGCACGGATGGCGCCTTCGCAGCTCGCGGTTGCCTCCACGGTTTATCTACAGATCGTCTGAGCTCCGTCGTAGCCTGTCGGGGTCGCTCGGACGTGTCTTGGGGTCGAATTGGGAAGACCGCAAGGCCACTGGCGAACGGAGCGGGACGTCGAATCGGCAGTCAGTGCTCATGTCCACGACGGCGTATCATGTCCACACAGTGGCCAGTCGAGCCTTCTGGCCTTGCGAAACCCCACGACGACGAAGGAGAAGCGGCAGCGTACTTGTGCGAGCCACACAGCGCAACCCGGTGGAGGATCTGTAGCAATAGGAAGGCGGTCGAATTGGGTGGCGAGAAGACACATCTCGCTGCGTCGGGCGGCAAAAAGCGCATGGCGAGTGCGTAGCGTGCAGATGGAGAGGTTCTGCGGGCGTGGGCAGTGGTAAAAGCAGCATAATGGTATAAGAGTGCGCGTGCCCGGATTCGAACCAGGGATTTCACCGCCACAAGGTGAGGTACTGACCACTATACTACACACGCCTGGAGAAGCAGGGTATCGATCCCTGTACCTCTCGCATGCTAAGCGAGCGCTCTACCATTTGAGCTACATCCCCGGTTACCTCGCACACCTCCCACCACGAAACAAAATCAAGATTGCGGACGCGCCACAACCCTAACGCGCACCGAGCACACCACAGCCTTCCACACGCATGCCACGTCCCTTCCGCCCGCTACCACGTTGAAGTTTGCCTTTCGGTCTTCCCCATGCTCCAACCTGCCGAAACGCCTACGTCAGCACGGATGGCGCCTTCGCAGCTCGCGGTTGCCTCCACGGTTTATCTACAGTCGTCTGAGCTCCGTCGTAGCCTGTCGGGGTCGCTCGGACGTGTCTTGGGGTCGAATTGGGAAGACCGCAAGGCCCACTGGCGAACGGAGCGGGACGTCGAATCGGCAGTCAGTGCTCATGTCCACGACGGCGTATCATGTCAACACAGTGGCCAGTCAGCCTTCTGGCCTTGCGAAACCGCACGACGACGAAGGAGAAGCGGCAGCGTACTTGTACGAGCCACACAGCGCAACCCGGTGGAGGATCTGTAGCAATAGGAAGGCGGTCAGAATTGGGTGGCGAGAAGACACATCTCGCTGCGTCGGGCGGCAAAGCGCATGGCAGTGCGTAGCGTGCAGATGGAGAGGTTCTGCGGGCGTGGGCAGTGGTAAAAGCAGCATAATGGTATAAGAGTGCGCGTGCCCGGATTCGAACCAGGGATTTCACCGCCACAAGGTGAGGTACTGACCACTATACTACACACGCCTGGAGAAGCAGGGTATCGATCCCTGTACCTCTCGCATGCTAAGCGAGCGCTCTACCATTTGAGCTACATCCCCGGTTACCTCGCACACCTCCCACCACGAAACAAAATCAAGATTGCGGACGCGCCACAACCCCTAACGCGCTACCGAGCACACCACAGCCTTCCCACACATGCCACGTCCCTTCCGCCCGCTACCACGTTGAAGTTTGCCTTTCGGTCTTCCCCATGCTCCAACCTGCCGAAACGCCTACGTCAGCACGGATGGCGCCTTCGCAGCTCGCGGTTGCCTCCACGGTTTATCTACAGTCGTCTGAGCTCCGTCGTAGCCTGTCGGGGTCGCTCGGACGTGTCTTGGGGTCGAATTGGGAAGACCGCAAGGCCCACTGGCGAACGGAGCGGGACGTCGAATCGGCAGTCAGTGCTCATGTCCACGACGGCGTATCATGTCAACACAGTGGCCAGTCGAGCCTTCTGGCCTTGCGAAACCCCACGACGACGAAGGAGAAGCGGCAGCGTACTTGTGCGAGCCACACAGCGCAACCCGGTGGAGGATCTGTAGCAATAGGAAGGCGGTCGAATTGGGTGGCGAGAAGACACATCTCGCTGCGTCGGGCGGCAAAAAGCGCATGGCGAGTGCGTAGCGTGCAGATGGAGAGGTTCTGCGGGCGTGGGCAGTGGTAAAAGCAGCATAATGGTATAAGAGTGCGCGTGCCCGGATTCGAACCAGGGATTTCACCGCCACAAGGTGAGGTACTGACCACTATACTACACACGCCTGGAGAAGCAGGGTATCGATCCCTGTACCTCTCGCATGCTAAGCGAGCGCTCTACCATTTGAGCTACATCCCCGGTTACCTCGCACACCTCCCACCACGAAACAAAATCAAGATTGCGGACGCGCCACAACCCCTAACGCGCTACCGAGCACACCACAGCCTTCCACACGCATGCCACGTCCCTTCCGCCCGCTACCACGTTGAAGTTTGCCTTTCGGTCTTCCCCATGCTCCAACCTGCCGAAACGCCTACGTCAGCACGGATGGCGCCTTCGCAGCTCGCGGTTGCCTCCACGGTTTATCTACAGTCGTCTGAGCTCCGTCGTAGCCTGTCGGGGTCGCTCGGACGTGTCTTGGGGTCGAATTGGGAAGACCGCAAGGCCCACTGGCGAACGGGCGGGACGTCGAATCGGCAGTCAGTGCTCATGTCCACGACGGCGTATCATGTCAACACAGTGGCCAGTCGAGCCTTCTGGCCTTGCGAAACCCCACGACGACGAAGGAGAAGCGGCAGCGTACTTGTGCGAGCCACACAGCGCAACCCGGTGGAGGATCTGTAGCAATAGGAAGGCGGTCGAATTGGGTGGCGAGAAGACACATCTCGCTGCGTCGGGCGGCAAAAAGCGCATGGCGAGTGCGTAGCGTGCAGATGGAGAGGTTCTGCGGGCGTGGGCAGTGGTAAAAGCAGCATAATGGTATAGAGTGCGCGTGCCCGGATTCGAACCAGGGATTTCACCGCCACAAGGTGAGGTACTGACCACTATACTACACACGCCTGGAGAAGCAGGGTATCGATCCCTGTACCTCTCGCATGCTAAGCGAGCGCTCTACCATTTGAGCTACATCCCCGGTTACCTCGCACACCTCCCACCACGAAACAAAATCAAGATTGCGGACGCGCCACAACCCCTAACGCGCTACCGAGCACACCACAGCCTTCCCACACGCATGCCACGTCCCTTCCGCCCGCTACCACGTTGAAGTTTGCCTTTCGGTCTTCCCCATGCTCCAACCTGCCGAAACGCCTACGTCAGCACGGATGGCGCCTTCGCAGCTCGCGGTTGCCTCCACGGTTTATCTACAGTCGTCTGAGCTCCGTCGTAGCCTGTCGGGGTCGCTCGGACGTGTCTTGGGGTCGAATTGGGAAGACCGCAAGGCCCACTGGCGAACGGAGCGGGACGTCGAATCGGCAGTCAGTGCTCATGTCCACGACGGCGTATCATGTCAACACAGTGGCCAGTCGAGCCTTCTGGCCTTGCGAAACCCCACGACGACGAAGGAGAAGCGGCAGCGTACTTGTGCGAGCCACACAGCGCAACCCGGTGGAGGATCTGTAGCAATAGGAAGGCGGTCGAATTGGGTGGCGAGAAGACACATCTCGCTGCGTCGGGCGGCAAAAGCGCATGGCGAGTGCGTAGCGTGCAGATGGAGAGGTTCTGCGGGCGTGGGCAGTGGTAAAAGCAGCATAATGGTATAAGAGTGCGCGTGCCCGGATTCGAACCAGGGATTTCACCGCCACAAGGTGAGGTACTGACCACTATACTACACACGCCTGGAGAAGCAGGGTATCGATCCCTGTACCTCTCGCATGCTAAGCGAGCGCTCTACCATTTGAGCTACATCCCCGGTTACCTCGCACACCTCCCACCACGAAACAAAATCAAGATTGCGGACGCGCCACAACCCCTAACGCGCTACCGAGCACACCACAGCCTTCCCACACGCATGCCACGTCCCTTCCGCCCGCTACCACGTTGAAGTTTGCCTTTCGGTCTTCCCCATGCTCCAACCTGCCGAAACGCCTACGTCAGCACGGATGGCGCCTTCGCAGCTCGCGGTTGCCTCCACGGTTTATCTACAGTCGTCTGAGCTCCGTCGTAGCCTGTCGGGGTCGCTCGGACGTGTCTTGGGGTCGAATTGGGAAGACCGCAAGGCCCACTGGCGAACGGAGCGGGACGTCGAATCGGCAGTCAGTGCTCATGTCCACGACGGCGTATCATGTCAACACAGTGGCCAGTCGAGCCTTCTGGCCTTGCGAAACCCCACGACGACGAAGGAGAAGCGGCAGCGTACTTGTGCGAGCCACACAGCGCAACCCGGTGGAGGATCTGTAGCAATAGGAAGGCGGTCGAATTGGGTGGCGAGAAGACACATCTCGCTGCGTCGGGCGGCAAAAAGCGCATGGCGAGTGCGTAGCGTGCAGATGGAGAGGTTCTGCGGGCGTGGGCAGTGGTAAAAGCAGCATAATGGTATAAGAGTGCGCGTGCCCGGATTCGAACCAGGGATTTCACCGCCACAAGGTGAGGTACTGACCACTATACTACACACGCCTGGAGAAGCAGGGTATCGATCCCTGTACCTCTCGCATGCTAAGCGAGCGCTCTACCATTTGAGCTACATCCCCGGTTACCTCGCACACCTCCACCACGAAACAAAATCAAGATTGCGGACGCGCCACAACCCCTAACGCGCTACCGAGCACACCACAGCCTTCCCACACGCATGCCACGTCCCTTCCGCCCGCTACCACGTTGAAGTTTGCCTTTCGGTCTTCCCCATGCTCCAACCTGCCGAAACGCCTACGTCAGCACGGATGGCGCCTTCGCAGCTCGCGGTTGCCTCCACGGTTTATCTACAGTCGTCTGAGCTCCGTCGTAGCCTGTCGGGGTCGCTCGGACGTGTCTTGGGGTCGAATTGGGAAGACCGCAAGGCCCACTGGCGAACGGAGCGGGACGTCGAATCGGCAGTCAGTGCTCATGTCCACGACGGCGTATCATGTCAACACAGTGGCCAGTCGAGCCTTCTGGCCTTGCGAAACCCCACGACGACGAAGGAGAAGCGGCAGCGTACTTGTGCGAGCCACACAGCGCAACCCGGTGGAGGATCTGTAGCAATAGGAAGGCGGTCGAATTGGGTGGCGAGAAGACACATCTCGCTGCGTCGGGCGGCAAAAAGCGCATGGCGAGTGCGTAGCGTGCAGATGGAGAGGTTCTGCGGGCGTGGGCAGTGGTAAAAGCAGCATAATGGTATAAGAGTGCGCGTGCCCGGATTCGAACCAGGGATTTCACCGCCACAAGGTGAGGTACTGACCACTATACTACACACGCCTGGAGAAGCAGGGTATCGATCCCTGTACCTCTCGCATGCTAAGCGAGCGCTCTACCATTTGAGCTACATCCCCGGTTACCTCGCACACCTCCCACCACGAAACAAAATCAAGATTGCGGACGCGCCACAACCCCTAACGCGCTACCGAGCACACCACAGCCTTCCCACACGCATGCCACGTCCCTTCCGCCCGCTACCACGTTGAAGTTTGCCTTTCGGTCTTCCCCATGCTCCAACCTGCCGAAACGCCTACGTCAGCACGGATGGCGCCTTCGCAGCTCGCGGTTGCCTCCACGGTTTATCTACAGTCGTCTGAGCTCCGTCGTAGCCTGTCGGGGTCGCTCGGACGTGTCTTGGGGTCGAATTGGGAAGACCGCAAGGCCCACTGGCGAACGGAGCGGGACGTCGAATCGGCAGTCAGTGCTCATGTCCACGACGGCGTATCATGTCAACACAGTGGCCAGTCGAGCCTTCTGGCCTTGCGAAACCCCACGACGACGAAGGAGAAGCGGCAGCGTACTTGTGCGAGCCACACAGCGCAACCCGGTGGAGGATCTGTAGCAATAGGAAGGCGGTCGAATTGGGTGGCGAGAAGACACATCTCGCTGCGTCGGGCGGCAAAAAGCGCATGGCGAGTGCGTAGCGTGCAGATGGAGAGGTTCTGCGGGCGTGGGCAGTGGTAAAAGCAGCATAATGGTATAAGAGTGCGCGTGCCCGGATTCGAACCAGGGATTTCACCGCCACAAGGTGAGGTACTGACCACTATACTACACACGCCTGGAGAAGCAGGGTATCGATCCCTGTACCTCTCGCATGCTAAGCGAGCGCTCTACCATTTGAGCTACATCCCCGGTTACCTCGCACACCTCCACCACGAAACAAAATCAAGATTGCGGACGCGCCACAACCCCTAACGCGCTACCGAGCACACCACAGCCTTCCCACACGCATGCCACGTCCCTTCCGCCCGCTACCACGTTGAAGTTTGCCTTTCGGTCTTCCCCATGCTCCAACCTGCCGAAACGCCTACGTCAGCACGGATGGCGCCTTCGCAGCTCGCGGTTGCCTCCACGGTTTATCTACAGTCGTCTGAGCTCCGTCGTAGCCTGTCGGGGTCGCTCGGACGTGTCTTGGGGTCGAATTGGGAAGACCGCAAGGCCCACTGGCGAACGGAGCGGGACGTCGAATCGGCAGTCAGTGCTCATGTCCACGACGGCGTATCATGTCAACACAGTGGCCAGTCGAGCCTTCTGGCCTTGCGAAACCCCACGACGACGAAGGAGAAGCGGCAGCGTACTTGTGCGAGCCACACAGCGCAACCCGGTGGAGGATCTGTAGCAATAGGAAGGCGGTCGAATTGGGTGGCGAGAAGACACATCTCGCTGCGTCGGGCGGCAAAAGCGCATGGCGAGTGCGTAGCGTGCAGATGGAGAGGTTCTGCGGGCGTGGGCAGTGGTAAAAGCAGCATAATGGTATAAGAGTGCGCGTGCCCGGATTCGAACCAGGGATTTCACCGCCACAAGGTGAGGTACTGACCACTATACTACACACGCCTGGAGAAGCAGGGTATCGATCCCTGTACCTCTCGCATGCTAAGCGAGCGCTCTACCATTTGAGCTACATCCCCGGTTACCTCGCACACCTCCACCACGAAACAAAATCAAGATTGCGGACGCGCCACAACCCCTAACGCGCTACCGAGCACACCACAGCCTTCCCACACGCATGCCACGTCCCTTCCGCCCGCTACCACGTTGAAGTTTGCCTTTCGGTCTTCCCCATGCTCCAACCTGCCGAAACGCCTACGTCAGCACGGATGGCGCCTTCGCAGCTCGCGGTTGCCTCCACGGTTTATCTACAGTCGTCTGAGCTCCGTCGTAGCCTGTCGGGGTCGCTCGGACGTGTCTTGGGGTCGAATTGGGAAGACCGCAAGGCCCACTGGCGAACGGAGCGGGACGTCGAATCGGCAGTCAGTGCTCATGTCCACGACGGCGTATCATGTCAACACAGTGGCCAGTCGAGCCTTCTGGCCTTGCGAAACCCCACGACGACGAAGGAGAAGCGGCAGCGTACTTGTGCGAGCCACACAGCGCAACCCGGTGGAGGATCTGTAGCAATAGGAAGGCGGTCGAATTGGGTGGCGAGAAGACACATCTCGCTGCGTCGGGCGGCAAAAAGCGCATGGCGAGTGCGTAGCGTGCAGATGGAGAGGTTCTGCGGGCGTGGGCAGTGGTAAAAGCAGCATAATGGTATAAGAGTGCGCGTGCCCGGATTCGAACCAGGGATTTCACCGCCACAAGGTGAGGTACTGACCACTATACTACACACGCCTGGAGAAGCAGGGTATCGATCCCTGTACCTCTCGCATGCTAAGCGAGCGCTCTACCATTTGAGCTACATCCCCGGTTACCTCGCACACCTCCCACCACGAAACAAAATCAAGATTGCGGACGCGCCACAACCCCTAACGCGCTACCGAGCACACCACAGCCTTCCCACACGCATGCCACGTCCCTTCCGCCCGCTACCACGTTGAAGTTTGCCTTTCGGTCTTCCCCATGCTCCAACCTGCCGAAACGCCTACGTCAGCACGGATGGCGCCTTCGCAGCTCGCGGTTGCCTCCACGGTTTATCTACAGTCGTCTGAGCTCCGTCGTAGCCTGTCGGGGTCGCTCGGACGTGTCTTGGGGTCGAATTGGGAAGACCGCAAGGCCCACTGGCGAACGGAGCGGGACGTCGAATCGGCAGTCAGTGCTCATGTCCACGACGGCGTATCATGTCAACACAGTGGCCAGTCGAGCCTTCTGGCCTTGCGAAACCCCACGACGACGAAGGAGAAGCGGCAGCGTACTTGTGCGAGCCACACAGCGCAACCCGGTGGAGGATCTGTAGCAATAGGAAGGCGGTCGAATTGGGTGGCGAGAAGACACATCTCGCTGCGTCGGGCGGCAAAAAGCGCATGGCGAGTGCGTAGCGTGCAGATGGAGAGGTTCTGCGGGCGTGGGCAGTGGTAAAAGCAGCATAATGGTATAAGAGTGCGCGTGCCCGGATTCGAACCAGGGATTTCACCGCCACAAGGTGAGGTACTGACCACTATACTACACACGCCTGGAGAAGCAGGGTATCGATCCCTGTACCTCTCGCATGCTAAGCGAGCGCTCTACCATTTGAGCTACATCCCCGGTTACCTCGCACACCTCCACCACGAAACAAAATCAAGATTGCGGACGCGCCACAACCCCTAACGCGCTACCGAGCACACCACAGCCTTCCCACACGCATGCCACGTCCCTTCCGCCCGCTACCACGTTGAAGTTTGCCTTTCGGTCTTCCCCATGCTCCAACCTGCCGAAACGCCTACGTCAGCACGGATGGCGCCTTCGCAGCTCGCGGTTGCCTCCACGGTTTATCTACAGTCGTCTGAGCTCCGTCGTAGCCTGTCGGGGTCGCTCGGACGTGTCTTGGGGTCGAATTGGGAAGACCGCAAGGCCCACTGGCGAACGGAGCGGGACGTCGAATCGGCAGTCAGTGCTCATGTCCACGACGGCGTATCATGTCAACACAGTGGCCAGTCGAGCCTTCTGGCCTTGCGAAACCCCACGACGACGAAGGAGAAGCGGCAGCGTACTTGTGCGAGCCACACAGCGCAACCCGGTGGAGGATCTGTAGCAATAGGAAGGCGGTCGAATTGGGTGGCGAGAAGACACATCTCGCTGCGTCGGGCGGCAAAAAGCGCATGGCGAGTGCGTAGCGTGCAGATGGAGAGGTTCTGCGGGCGTGGGCAGTGGTAAAAGCAGCATAATGGTATAAGAGTGCGCGTGCCCGGATTCGAACCAGGGATTTCACCGCCACAAGGTGAGGTACTGACCACTATACTACACACGCCTGGAGAAGCAGGGTATCGATCCCTGTACCTCTCGCATGCTAAGCGAGCGCTCTACCATTTGAGCTACATCCCCGGTTACCTCGCACACCTCCCACCACGAAACAAAATCAAGATTGCGGACGCGCCACAACCCCTAACGCGCTACCGAGCACACCACAGCCTTCCCACACGCATGCCACGTCCCTTCCGCCCGCTACCACGTTGAAGTTTGCCTTTCGGTCTTCCCCATGCTCCAACCTGCCGAAACGCCTACGTCAGCACGGATGGCGCCTTCGCAGCTCGCGGTTGCCTCCACGGTTTATCTACAGTCGTCTGAGCTCCGTCGTAGCCTGTCGGGGTCGCTCGGACGTGTCTTGGGGTCGAATTGGGAAGACCGCAAGGCCCACTGGCGAACGGAGCGGGACGTCGAATCGGCAGTCAGTGCTCATGTCCACGACGGCGTATCATGTCAACACAGTGGCCAGTCGAGCCTTCTGGCCTTGCGAAACCCCACGACGACGAAGGAGAAGCGGCAGCGTACTTGTGCGAGCCACACAGCGCAACCCGGTGGAGGATCTGTAGCAATAGGAAGGCGGTCGAATTGGGTGGCGAGAAGACACATCTCGCTGCGTCGGGCGGCAAAAAGCGCATGGCGAGTGCGTAGCGTGCAGATGGAGAGGTTCTGCGGGCGTGGGCAGTGGTAAAAGCAGCATAATGGTATAAGAGTGCGCGTGCCCGGATTCGAACCAGGTTTCACCGCCACAAGGTGAGGTACTGACCACTATACTACACACGCCTGGAGAAGCAGGGTATCGATCCCTGTACCTCTCGCATGCTAAGCGAGCGCTCTACCATTTGAGCTACATCCCCGGTTACCTCGCACACCTCCCACCACGAAACAAAATCAAGATTGCGGACGCGCCACAACCCCTAACGCGCTACCGAGCACACCACAGCCTTCCCACACGCATGCCACGTCCCTTCCGCCCGCTACCACGTTGAAGTTTGCCTTTCGGTCTTCCCCATGCTCCAACCTGCCGAAACGCCTACGTCAGCACGGATGGCGCCTTCGCAGCTCGCGGTTGCCTCCACGGTTTATCTACAGTCGTCTGAGCTCCGTCGTAGCCTGTCGGGGTCGCTCGGACGTGTCTTGGGGTCGAATTGGGAAGACCGCAAGGCCCACTGGCGAACGGAGCGGGACGTCGAATCGGCAGTCAGTGCTCATGTCCACGACGGCGTATCATGTCAACACAGTGGCCAGTCGAGCCTTCTGGCCTTGCGAAACCCCACGACGACGAAGGAGAAGCGGCAGCGTACTTGTGCGAGCCACACAGCGCAACCCGGTGGAGGATCTGTAGCAATAGGAAGGCGGTCGAATTGGGTGGCGAGAAGACACATCTCGCTGCGTCGGGCGGCAAAAGCGCATGGCGAGTGCGTAGCGTGCAGATGGAGAGGTTCTGCGGGCGTGGGCAGTGGTAAAAGCAGCATAATGGTATAAGAGTGCGCGTGCCCGGATTCGAACCAGGGATTTCACCGCCACAAGGTGAGGTACTGACCACTATACTACACACGCCTGGAGAAGCAGGGTATCGATCCTGTACCTCTCGCATGCTAAGCGAGCGCTCTACCATTTGAGCTACATCCCCGGTTACCTCGCACACCTCCCACCACGAAACAAAATCAAGATTGCGGACGCGCCACAACCCCTAACGCGCTACCGAGCACACCACAGCCTTCCCACACGCATGCCACGTCCCTTCCGCCCGCTACCACGTTGAAGTTTGCCTTTCGGTCTTCCCCATGCTCCAACCTGCCGAAACGCCTACGTCAGCACGGATGGCGCCTTCGCAGCTCGCGGTTGCCTCCACGGTTTATCTACAGTCGTCTGAGCTCCGTCGTAGCCTGTCGGGGTCGCTCGGACGTGTCTTGGGGTCGAATTGGGAAGACCGCAAGGCCCACTGGCGAACGGAGCGGGACGTCGAATCGGCAGTCAGTGCTCATGTCCACGACGGCGTATCATGTCAACACAGTGGCCAGTCGAGCCTTCTGGCCTTGCGAAACCCCACGACGACGAAGGAGAAGCGGCAGCGTACTTGTGCGAGCCACACAGCGCAACCCGGTGGAGGATCTGTAGCAATAGGAAGGCGGTCGAATTGGGTGGCGAGAAGACACATCTCGCTGCGTCGGGCGGCAAAAAGCGCATGGCGAGTGCGTAGCGTGCAGATGGAGAGGTTCTGCGGGCGTGGGCAGTGGTAAAAGCAGCATAATGGTATAAGAGTGCGCGTGCCCGGATTCGAACCAGGGATTTCACCGCCACAAGGTGAGGTACTGACCACTATACTACACACGCCTGGAGAAGCAGGGTATCGATCCCTGTACCTCTCGCATGCTAAGCGAGCGCTCTACCATTTGAGCTACATCCCCGGTTACCTCGCACACCTCCCACCACGAAACAAAATCAAGATTGCGGACGCGCCACAACCCCTAACGCGCTACCGAGCACACCACAGCCTTCCCACACGCATGCCACGTCCCTTCCGCCCGCTACCACGTTGAAGTTTGCCTTCGGTCTTCCCCATGCTCCAACCTGCCGAAACGCCTACGTCAGCACGGATGGCGCCTTCGCAGCTCGCGGTTGCCTCCACGGTTTATCTACAGTCGTCTGAGCTCCGTCGTAGCCTGTCGGGGTCGCTCGGACGTGTCTTGGGGTCGAATTGGGAAGACCGCAAGGCCCACTGGCGAACGGAGCGGGACGTCGAATCGGCAGTCAGTGCTCATGTCCACGACGGCGTATCATGTCAACACAGTGGCCAGTCGAGCCTTCTGGCCTTGCGAAACCCCACGACGACGAAGGAGAAGCGGCAGCGTACTTGTGCGAGCCACACAGCGCAACCCGGTGGAGGATCTGTAGCAATAGGAAGGCGGTCGAATTGGGTGGCGAGAAGACACATCTCGCTGCGTCGGGCGGCAAAAAGCGCATGGCGAGTGCGTAGCGTGCAGATGGAGAGGTTCTGCGGGCGTGGGCAGTGGTAAAAGCAGCATAATGGTATAAGAGTGCGCGTGCCCGGATTCGAACCAGGGATTTCACCGCCACAAGGTGAGGTACTGACCACTATACTACACACGCCTGGAGAAGCAGGGTATCGATCCCTGTACCTCTCGCATGCTAAGCGAGCGCTCTACCATTTGAGCTACATCCCCGGTTACCTCGCACACCTCCCACCACGAAACAAAATCAAGATTGCGGACGCGCCACAACCCCTAACGCGCTACCGAGCACACCACAGCCTTCCCACACGCATGCCACGTCCCTTCCGCCCGCTACCACGTTGAAGTTTGCCTTTCGGTCTTCCCCATGCTCCAACCTGCCGAAACGCCTACGTCAGCACGGATGGCGCCTTCGCAGCTCGCGGTTGCCTCCACGGTTTATCTACAGTCGTCTGAGCTCCGTCGTAGCCTGTCGGGGTCGCTCGGACGTGTCTTGGGGTCGAATTGGGAAGACCGCAAGGCCCACTGGCGAACGGAGCGGGACGTCGAATCGGCAGTCAGTGCTCATGTCCACGACGGCGTATCATGTCAACACAGTGGCCAGTCGAGCCTTCTGGCCTTGCGAAACCCCACGACGACGAAGGAGAAGCGGCAGCGTACTTGTGCGAGCCACACAGCGCAACCCGGTGGAGGATCTGTAGCAATAGGAAGGCGGTCGAATTGGGTGGCGAGAAGACACATCTCGCTGCGTCGGGCGGCAAAAAGCGCATGGCGAGTGCGTAGCGTGCAGATGGAGAGGTTCTGCGGGCGTGGGCAGTGGTAAAAGCAGCATAATGGTATAAGAGTGCGCGTGCCCGGATTCGAACCAGGGATTTCACCGCCACAAGGTGAGGTACTGACCACTATACTACACACGCCTGGAGAAGCAGGGTATCGATCCCTGTACCTCTCGCATGCTAAGCGAGCGCTCTACCATTTGAGCTACATCCCCGGTTACCTCGCACACCTCCCACCACGAAACAAAATCAAGATTGCGGACGCGCCACAACCCCTAACGCGCTACCGAGCACACCACAGCCTTCCCACACGCATGCCACGTCCCTTCCGCCCGCTACCACGTTGAAGTTTGCCTTTCGGTCTTCCCCATGCTCCAACCTGCCGAAACGCCTACGTCAGCACGGATGGCGCCTTCGCAGCTCGCGGTTGCCTCCACGGTTTATCTACAGTCGTCTGAGCTCCGTCGTAGCCTGTCGGGGTCGCTCGGACGTGTCTTGGGGTCGAATTGGGAAGACCGCAAGGCCCACTGGCGAACGGAGCGGGACGTCGAATCGGCAGTCAGTGCTCATGTCCACGACGGCGTATCATGTCAACACAGTGGCCAGTCGAGCCTTCTGGCCTTGCGAAACCCCACGACGACGAAGGAGAAGCGGCAGCGTACTTGTGCGAGCCACACAGCGCAACCCGGTGGAGGATCTGTAGCAATAGGAAGGCGGTCGAATTGGGTGGCGAGAAGACACATCTCGCTGCGTCGGGCGGCAAAAAGCGCATGGCGAGTGCGTAGCGTGCAGATGGAGAGGTTCTGCGGGCGTGGGCAGTGGTAAAAGCAGCATAATGGTATAAGAGTGCGCGTGCCCGGATTCGAACCAGGGATTTCACCGCCACAAGGTGAGGTACTGACCACTATACTACACACGCCTGGAGAAGCAGGGTATCGATCCCTGTACCTCTCGCATGCTAAGCGAGCGCTCTACCATTTGAGCTACATCCCCGGTTACCTCGCACACCTCCCACCACGAAACAAAATCAAGATTGCGGACGCGCCACAACCCCTAACGCGCTACCGAGCACACCACAGCCTTCCCACACGCATGCCACGTCCCTTCCGCCCGCTACCACGTTGAAGTTTGCCTTTCGGTCTTCCCCATGCTCCAACCTGCCGAAACGCCTACGTCAGCACGGATGGCGCCTTCGCAGCTCGCGGTTGCCTCCACGGTTTATCTACAGTCGTCTGAGCTCCGTCGTAGCCTGTCGGGGTCGCTCGGACGTGTCTTGGGGTCGAATTGGGAAGACCGCAAGGCCCACTGGCGAACGGAGCGGGACGTCGAATCGGCAGTCAGTGCTCATGTCCACGACGGCGTATCATGTCAACACAGTGGCCAGTCGAGCCTTCTGGCCTTGCGAAACCCCACGACGACGAAGGAGAAGCGGCAGCGTACTTGTGCGAGCCACACAGCGCAACCCGGTGGAGGATCTGTAGCAATAGGAAGGCGGTCGAATTGGGTGGCGAGAAGACACATCTCGCTGCGTCGGGCGGCAAAAAGCGCATGGCGAGTGCGTAGCGTGCAGATGGAGAGGTTCTGCGGGCGTGGGCAGTGGTAAAAGCAGCATAATGGTATAAGAGTGCGCGTGCCCGGATTCGAACCAGGGATTTCACCGCCACAAGGTGAGGTACTGACCACTATACTACACACGCCTGGAGAAGCAGGGTATCGATCCCTGTACCTCTCGCATGCTAAGCGAGCGCTCTACCATTTGAGCTACATCCCCGGTTACCTCGCACACCTCCCACCACGAAACAAAATCAAGATTGCGGACGCGCCACAACCCCTAACGCGCTACCGAGCACACCACAGCCTTCCCACACGCATGCCACGTCCCTTCCGCCCGCTACCACGTTGAAGTTTGCCTTTCGGTCTTCCCCATGCTCCAACCTGCCGAAACGCCTACGTCAGCACGGATGGCGCCTTCGCAGCTCGCGGTTGCCTCCACGGTTTATCTACAGTCGTCTGAGCTCCGTCGTAGCCTGTCGGGGTCGCTCGGACGTGTCTTGGGGTCGAATTGGGAAGACCGCAAGGCCCACTGGCGAACGGAGCGGGACGTCGAATCGGCAGTCAGTGCTCATGTCCACGACGGCGTATCATGTCAACACAGTGGCCAGTCGAGCCTTCTGGCCTTGCGAAACCCCACGACGACGAAGGAGAAGCGGCAGCGTACTTGTGCGAGCCACACAGCGCAACCCGGTGGAGGATCTGTAGCAATAGGAAGGCGGTCGAATTGGGTGGCGAGAAGACACATCTCGCTGCGTCGGGCGGCAAAAAGCGCATGGCGAGTGCGTAGCGTGCAGATGGAGAGGTTCTGCGGGCGTGGGCAGTGGTAAAAGCAGCATAATGGTATAAGAGTGCGCGTGCCCGGATTCGAACCAGATTTCACCGCCACAAGGTGAGGTACTGACCACTATACTACACACGCCTGGAGAAGCAGGGTATCGATCCCTGTACCTCTCGCATGCTAAGCGAGCGCTCTACCATTTGAGCTACATCCCCGGTTACCTCGCACACCTCCCACCACGAAACAAAATCAAGATTGCGGACGCGCCACAACCCCTAACGCGCTACCGAGCACACCACAGCCTTCCCACACGCATGCCACGTCCCTTCCGCCCGCTACCACGTTGAAGTTTGCCTTTCGGTCTTCCCCATGCTCCAACCTGCCGAAACGCCTACGTCAGCACGGATGGCGCCTTCGCAGCTCGCGGTTGCCTCCACGGTTTATCTACAGTCGTCTGAGCTCCGTCGTAGCCTGTCGGGGTCGCTCGGACGTGTCTTGGGGTCGAATTGGGAAGACCGCAAGGCCCACTGGCGAACGGAGCGGGACGTCGAATCGGCAGTCAGTGCTCATGTCCACGACGGCGTATCATGTCAACACAGTGGCCAGTCGAGCCTTCTGGCCTTGCGAAACCCCACGACGACGAAGGAGAAGCGGCAGCGTACTTGTGCGAGCCACACAGCGCAACCCGGTGGAGGATCTGTAGCAATAGGAAGGCGGTCGAATTGGGTGGCGAGAAGACACATCTCGCTGCGTCGGGCGGCAAAAAGCGCATGGCGAGTGCGTAGCGTGCAGATGGAGAGGTTCTGCGGGCGTGGGCAGTGGTAAAAGCAGCATAATGGTATAAGAGTGCGCGTGCCCGGATTCGAACCAGGGATTTCACCGCCACAAGGTGAGGTACTGACCACCTCACATGCTAAGCGAGCGCGAGCGCTCTACCATTTGAGCTACATCCCCGGTTACCTCGCACACCTCCCACCACGAAACAAAATCAAGATTGCGGACGCGCCACAACCCCTAACGCGCTACCGAGCACACCACAGCCTTCCCACACGCATGCCACGTCCCTTCCGCCCGCTACCACGTTGAAGTTTGCCTTTCGGTCTTCCCCATGCTCCAACCTGCCGAAACGCCTACGTCAGCACGGATGGCGCCTTCGCAGCTCGCGGTTGCCTCCACGGTTTATCTACAGTCGTCTGAGCTCCGTCGTAGCCTGTCGGGGTCGCTCGGACGTGTCTTGGGGTCGAATTGGGAAGACCGCAAGGCCCACTGGCGAACGGAGCGGGACGTCGAATCGGCAGTCAGTGCTCATGTCCACGACGGCGTATCATGTCAACACAGTGGCCAGTCGAGCCTTCTGGCCTTGCGAAACCCCACGACGACGAAGGAGAAGCGGCAGCGTACTTGTGCGAGCCACACAGCGCAACCCGGTGGAGGATCTGTAGCAATAGGAAGGCGGTCGAATTGGGTGGCGAGAAGACACATCTCGCTGCGTCGGGCGGCAAAAAGCGCATGGCGAGTGCGTAGCGTGCAGATGGAGAGGTTCTGCGGGCGTGGGCAGTGGTAAAAGCAGCATAATGGTATAAGAGTGCGCGTGCCCGGATTCGAACCAGGGATTTCACCGCCACAAGGTGAGGTACTGACCACTATACTACACACGCCTGGAGAAGCAGGGTATCGATCCCTGTACCTCTCGCATGCTAAGCGAGCGCTCTACCATTTGAGCTACATCCCCGGTTACCTCGCACACCTCCCACCACGAAACAAAATCAAGATTGCGGACGCGCCACAACCCCTAACGCGCTACCGAGCACACCACAGCCTTCCCACACGCATGCCACGTCCCTTCCGCCCGCTACCACGTTGAAGTTTGCCTTTCGGTCTTCCCCATGCTCCAACCTGCCGAAACGCCTACGTCAGCACGGATGGCGCCTTCGCAGCTCGCGGTTGCCTCCACGGTTTATCTACAGTCGTCTGAGCTCCGTCGTAGCCTGTCGGGGTCGCTCGGACGTGTCTTGGGGTCGAATTGGGAAGACCGCAAGGCCCACTGGCGAACGGAGCGGGACGTCGAATCGGCAGTCAGTGCTCATGTCCACGACGGCGTATCATGTCAACACAGTGGCCAGTCGAGCCTTCTGGCCTTGCGAAACCCCACGACGACGAAGGAGAAGCGGCAGCGTACTTGTGCGAGCCACACAGCGCAACCCGGTGGAGGATCTGTAGCAATAGGAAGGCGGTCGAATTGGGTGGCGAGAAGACACATCTCGCTGCGTCGGGCGGCAAAAAGCGCATGGCGAGTGCGTAGCGTGCAGATGGAGAGGTTCTGCGGGCGTGGGCAGTGGTAAAAGCAGCATAATGGTATAAGAGTGCGCGTGCCCGGATTCGAACCAGGGATTTCACCGCCACAAGGTGAGGTACTGACCACTATACTACACACGCCTGGAGAAGCAGGGTATCGATCCCTGTACCTCTCGCATGCTAAGCGAGCGCTCTACCATTTGAGCTACATCCCCGGTTACCTCGCACACCTCCCACCACGAAACAAAATCAAGATTGCGGACGCGCCACAACCCCTAACGCGCTACCGAGCACACCACAGCCTTCCCACACGCATGCCACGTCCCTTCCGCCCGCTACCACGTTGAAGTTTGCCTTTCGGTCTTCCCCATGCTCCAACCTGCCGAAACGCCTACGTCAGCACGGATGGCGCCTTCGCAGCTCGCGGTTGCCTCCACGGTTTATCTACAGTCGTCTGAGCTCCGTCGTAGCCTGTCGGGGTCGCTCGGACGTGTCTTGGGGTCGAATTGGGAAGACCGCAAGGCCCACTGGCGAACGGAGCGGGACGTCGAATCGGCAGTCAGTGCTCATGTCCACGACGGCGTATCATGTCAACACAGTGGCCAGTCGAGCCTTCTGGCCTTGCGAAACCCCACGACGACGAAGGAGAAGCGGCAGCGTACTTGTGCGAGCCACACAGCGCAACCCGGTGGAGGATCTGTAGCAATAGGAAGGCGGTCGAATTGGGTGGCGAGAAGACACATCTCGCTGCGTCGGGCGGCAAAAAGCGCATGGCGAGTGCGTAGCGTGCAGATGGAGAGGTTCTGCGGGCGTGGGCAGTGGTAAAAGCAGCATAATGGTATAAGAGTGCGCGTGCCCGGATTCGAACCAGGGATTTCACCGCCACCTCCACTATACGCATGCTAAGCGAGCGCTCTACCATTTGAGCTACATCCCCGGTTACCTCGCACACCTCCCACCACGAAACAAAATCAAGATTGCGGACGCGCCACAACCCCTAACGCGCTACCGAGCACACCACAGCCTTCCCACACGCATGCCACGTCCCTTCCGCCCGCTACCACGTTGAAGTTTGCCTTTCGGTCTTCCCCATGCTCCAACCTGCCGAAACGCCTACGTCAGCACGGATGGCGCCTTCGCAGCTCGCGGTTGCCTCCACGGTTTATCTACAGTCGTCTGAGCTCCGTCGTAGCCTGTCGGGGTCGCTCGGACGTGTCTTGGGGTCGAATTGGGAAGACCGCAAGGCCCACTGGCGAACGGAGCGGGACGTCGAATCGGCAGTCAGTGCTCATGTCCACGACGGCGTATCATGTCAACACAGTGGCCAGTCGAGCCTTCTGGCCTTGCGAAACCCCACGACGACGAAGGAGAAGCGGCAGCGTACTTGTGCGAGCCACACAGCGCAACCCGGTGGAGGATCTGTAGCAATAGGAAGGCGGTCGAATTGGGTGGCGAGAAGACACATCTCGCTGCGTCGGGCGGCAAAAAGCGCATGGCGAGTGCGTAGCGTGCAGATGGAGAGGTTCTGCGGGCGTGGGCAGTGGTAAAAGCAGCATAATGGTATAAGAGTGCGCGTGCCCGGATTCGAACCAGGGATTTCACCGCCACAAGGTGAGGTACTGACCACTATACTACACACGCCTGGAGAAGCAGGGTATCGATCCCTGTACCTCTCGCATGCTAAGCGAGCGCTCTACCATTTGAGCTACATCCCCGGTTACCTCGCACACCTCCCACCACGAAACAAAATCAAGATTGCGGACGCGCCACAACCCCTAACGCGCTACCGAGCACACCACAGCCTTCCCACACGCATGCCACGTCCCTTCCGCCCGCTACCACGTTGAAGTTTGCCTTTCGGTCTTCCCCATGCTCCAACCTGCCGAAACGCCTACGTCAGCACGGATGGCGCCTTCGCAGCTCGCGGTTGCCTCCACGGTTTATCTACAGTCGTCTGAGCTCCGTCGTAGCCTGTCGGGGTCGCTCGGACGTGTCTTGGGGTCGAATTGGGAAGACCGCAAGGCCCACTGGCGAACGGAGCGGGACGTCGAATCGGCAGTCAGTGCTCATGTCCACGACGGCGTATCATGTCAACACAGTGGCCAGTCGAGCCTTCTGGCCTTGCGAAACCCCACGACGACGAAGGAGAAGCGGCAGCGTACTTGTGCGAGCCACACAGCGCAACCCGGTGGAGGATCTGTAGCAATAGGAAGGCGGTCGAATTGGGTGGCGAGAAGACACATCTCGCTGCGTCGGGCGGCAAAAAGCGCATGGCGAGTGCGTAGCGTGCAGATGGAGAGGTTCTGCGGGCGTGGGCAGTGGTAAAAGCAGCATAATGGTATAAGAGTGCGCGTGCCCGGATTCGAACCAGGGATTTCACCGCCACAAGGTGAGGTACTGACCACTATACTACACACGCCTGGAGAAGCAGGGTATCGATCCCTGTACCTCTCGCATGCTAAGCGAGCGCTCTACCATTTGAGCTACATCCCCGGTTACCTCGCACACCTCCCACCACGAAACAAAATCAAGATTGCGGACGCGCCACAACCCCTAACGCGCTACCGAGCACACCACAGCCTTCCCACACGCATGCCACGTCCCTTCCGCCCGCTACCACGTTGAAGTTTGCCTTTCGGTCTTCCCCATGCTCCAACCTGCCGAAACGCCTACGTCAGCACGGATGGCGCCTTCGCAGCTCGCGGTTGCCTCCACGGTTTATCTACAGTCGTCTGAGCTCCGTCGTAGCCTGTCGGGGTCGCTCGGACGTGTCTTGGGGTCGAATTGGGAAGACCGCAAGGCCCACTGGCGAACGGAGCGGGACGTCGAATCGGCAGTCAGTGCTCATGTCCACGACGGCGTATCATGTCAACACAGTGGCCAGTCGAGCCTTCTGGCCTTGCGAAACCCCACGACGACGAAGGAGAAGCGGCAGCGTACTTGTGCGAGCCACACAGCGCAACCCGGTGGAGGATCTGTAGCAATAGGAAGGCGGTCGAATTGGGTGGCGAGAAGACACATCTCGCTGCGTCGGGCGGCAAAAAGCGCATGGCGAGTGCGTAGCGTGCAGATGGAGAGGTTCTGCGGGCGTGGGCAGTGGTAAAAGCAGCATAATGGTATAAGAGTGCGCGTGCCCGGATTCGAACCAGGGATTTCACCGCCACAAGGTGAGGTACTGACCACTATACTACACACGCCTGGAGAAGCAGGGTATCGATCCCTGTACCTCTCGCATGCTAAGCGAGCGCTCTACCATTTGAGCTACATCCCCGGTTACCTCGCACACCTCCCACCACGAAACAAAATCAAGATTGCGGACGCGCCACAACCCCTAATGCGCTACCGAGCACACCACAGCCTTCCCACACGCATGCCACGTCCCTTCCGCCCGCTACCACGTTGAAGTTTGCCTTTCGGTCTTCCCCATGCTCCAACCTGCCGAAACGCCTACGTCAGCACGGATGGCGCCTTCGCAGCTCGCGGTTGCCTCCACGGTTTATCTACAGTCGTCTGAGCTCCGTCGTAGCCTGTCGGGGTCGCTCGGACGTGTCTTGGGGTCGAATTGGGAAGACCGCAAGGCCCACTGGCGAACGGAGCGGGACGTCGAATCGGCAGTCAGTGCTCATGTCCACGACGGCGTATCATGTCAACACAGTGGCCAGTCGAGCCTTCTGGCCTTGCGAAACCCCACGACGACGAAGGAGAAGCGGCAGCGTACTTGTGCGAGCCACACAGCGCAACCCGGTGGAGGATCTGTAGCAATAGGAAGGCGGTCGAATTGGGTGGCGAGAAGACACATCTCGCTGCGTCGGGCGGCAAAAAGCGCATGGCGAGTGCGTAGCGTGCAGATGGAGAGGTTCTGCGGGCGTGGGCAGTGGTAAAAGCAGCATAATGGTATAAGAGTGCGCGTGCCCGGATTCGAACCAGGGATTTCACCGCCACAAGGTGAGGTACTGACCACTATACTACACACGCCTGGAGAAGCAGGGTATCGATCCCTGTACCTCTCGCATGCTAAGCGAGCGCTCTACCATTTGAGCTACATCCCCGGTTACCTCGCACACCTCCCACCACGAAACAAAATCAAGATTGCGGACGCGCCACAACCCCTAACGCGCTACCGAGCACACCACAGCCTTCCCACACGCATGCCACGTCCCTTCCGCCCGCTACCACGTTGAAGTTTGCCTTTCGGTCTTCCCCATGCTCCAACCTGCCGAAACGCCTACGTCAGCACGGATGGCGCCTTCGCAGCTCGCGGTTGCCTCCACGGTTTATCTACAGTCGTCTGAGCTCCGTCGTAGCCTGTCGGGGTCGCTCGGACGTGTCTTGGGGTCGAATTGGGAAGACCGCAAGGCCCACTGGCGAACGGAGCGGGACGTCGAATCGGCAGTCAGTGCTCATGTCCACGACGGCGTATCATGTCAACACAGTGGCCAGTCGAGCCTTCTGGCCTTGCGAAACCCCACGACGACGAAGGAGAAGCGGCAGCGTACTTGTGCGAGCCACACAGCGCAACCCGGTGGAGGATCTGTAGCAATAGGAAGGCGGTCGAATTGGGTGGCGAGAAGACACATCTCGCTGCGTCGGGCGGCAAAAAGCGCATGGCGAGTGCGTAGCGTGCAGATGGAGAGGTTCTGCGGGCGTGGGCAGTGGTAAAAGCAGCATAATGGTATAAGAGTGCGCGTGCCCGGATTCGAACCAGGGATTTCACCGCCACAAGGTGAGGTACTGACCACTATACTACACACGCCTGGAGAAGCAGGGTATCGATCCCTGTACCTCTCGCATGCTAAGCGAGCGCTCTACCATTTGAGCTACATCCCCGGTTACCTCGCACACCTCCCACCACGAAACAAAATCAAGATTGCGGACGCGCCACAACCCCTAACGCGCTACCGAGCACACCACAGCCTTCCCACACGCATGCCACGTCCCTTCCGCCCGCTACCACGTTGAAGTTTGCCTTTCGGTCTTCCCCATGCTCCAACCTGCCGAAACGCCTACGTCAGCACGGATGGCGCCTTCGCAGCTCGCGGTTGCCTCCACGGTTTATCTACAGTCGTCTGAGCTCCGTCGTAGCCTGTCGGGGTCGCTCGGACGTGTCTTGGGGTCGAATTGGGAAGACCGCAAGGCCCACTGGCGAACGGAGCGGGACGTCGAATCGGCAGTCAGTGCTCATGTCCACGACGGCGTATCATGTCAACACAGTGGCCAGTCGAGCCTTCTGGCCTTGCGAAACCCCACGACGACGAAGGAGAAGCGGCAGCGTACTTGTGCGAGCCACACAGCGCAACCCGGTGGAGGATCTGTAGCAATAGGAAGGCGGTCGAATTGGGTGGCGAGAAGACACATCTCGCTGCGTCGGGCGGCAAAAAGCGCATGGCGAGTGCGTAGCGTGCAGATGGAGAGGTTCTGCGGGCGTGGGCAGTGGTAAAAGCAGCATAATGGTATAAGAGTGCGCGTGCCCGGATTCGAACCAGGGATTTCACCGCCACAAGGTGAGGTACTGACCACTATACTACACACGCCTGGAGAAGCAGGGTATCGATCCCTGTACCTCTCGCATGCTAAGCGAGCGCTCTACCATTTGAGCTACATCCCCGGTTACCTCGCACACCTCCCACCACGAAACAAAATCAAGATTGCGGACGCGCCACAACCCCTAACGCGCTACCGAGCACACCACAGCCTTCCCACACGCATGCCACGTCCCTTCCGCCCGCTACCACGTTGAAGTTTGCCTTTCGGTCTTCCCCATGCTCCAACCTGCCGAAACGCCTACGTCAGCACGGATGGCGCCTTCGCAGCTCGCGGTTGCCTCCACGGTTTATCTACAGTCGTCTGAGCTCCGTCGTAGCCTGTCGGGGTCGCTCGGACGTGTCTTGGGGTCGAATTGGGAAGACCGCAAGGCCCACTGGCGAACGGAGCGGGACGTCGAATCGGCAGTCAGTGCTCATGTCCACGACGGCGTATCATGTCAACACAGTGGCCAGTCGAGCCTTCTGGCCTTGCGAAACCCCACGACGACGAAGGAGAAGCGGCAGCGTACTTGTGCGAGCCACACAGCGCAACCCGGTGGAGGATCTGTAGCAATAGGAAGGCGGTCGAATTGGGTGGCGAGAAGACACATCTCGCTGCGTCGGGCGGCAAAAAGCGCATGGCGAGTGCGTAGCGTGCAGATGGAGAGGTTCTGCGGGCGTGGGCAGTGGTAAAAGCAGCATAATGGTATAAGAGTGCGCGTGCCCGGATTCGAACCAGGGATTTCACCGCCACAAGGTGAGGTACTGACCACTATACTACACACGCCTGGAGAAGCAGGGTATCGATCCCTGTACCTCTCGCATGCTAAGCGAGCGCTCTACCATTTGAGCTACATCCCCGGTTACCTCGCACACCTCCCACCACGAAACAAAATCAAGATTGCGGACGCGCCACAACCCCTAACGCGCTACCGAGCACACCACAGCCTTCCCACACGCATGCCACGTCCCTTCCGCCCGCTACCACGTTGAAGTTTGCCTTTCGGTCTTCCCCATGCTCCAACCTGCCGAAACGCCTACGTCAGCACGGATGGCGCCTTCGCAGCTCGCGGTTGCCTCCACGGTTTATCTACAGTCGTCTGAGCTCCGTCGTAGCCTGTCGGGGTCGCTCGGACGTGTCTTGGGGTCGAATTGGGAAGACCGCAAGGCCCACTGGCGAACGGAGCGGGACGTCGAATCGGCAGTCAGTGCTCATGTCCACGACGGCGTATCATGTCAACACAGTGGCCAGTCGAGCCTTCTGGCCTTGCGAAACCCCACGACGACGAAGGAGAAGCGGCAGCGTACTTGTGCGAGCCACACAGCGCAACCCGGTGGAGGATCTGTAGCAATAGGAAGGCGGTCGAATTGGGTGGCGAGAAGACACATCTCGCTGCGTCGGGCGGCAAAAAGCGCATGGCGAGTGCGTAGCGTGCAGATGGAGAGGTTCTGCGGGCGTGGGCAGTGGTAAAAGCAGCATAATGGTATAAGAGTGCGCGTGCCCGGATTCGAACCAGGGATTTCACCGCCACAAGGTGAGGTACTGACCACTATACTACACACGCCTGGAGAAGCAGGGTATCGATCCCTGTACCTCTCGCATGCTAAGCGAGCGCTCTACCATTTGAGCTACATCCCCGGTTACCTCGCACACCTCCCACCACGAAACAAAATCAAGATTGCGGACGCGCCACAACCCCTAACGCGCTACCGAGCACACCACAGCCTTCCCACACGCATGCCACGTCCCTTCCGCCCGCTACCACGTTGAAGTTTGCCTTTCGGTCTTCCCCATGCTCCAACCTGCCGAAACGCCTACGTCAGCACGGATGGCGCCTTCGCAGCTCGCGGTTGCCTCCACGGTTTATCTACAGTCGTCTGAGCTCCGTCGTAGCCTGTCGGGGTCGCTCGGACGTGTCTTGGGGTCGAATTGGGAAGACCGCAAGGCCCACTGGCGAACGGAGCGGGACGTCGAATCGGCAGTCAGTGCTCATGTCCACGACGGCGTATCATGTCAACACAGTGGCCAGTCGAGCCTTCTGGCCTTGCGAAACCCCACGACGACGAAGGAGAAGCGGCAGCGTACTTGTGCGAGCCACACAGCGCAACCCGGTGGAGGATCTGTAGCAATAGGAAGGCGGTCGAATTGGGTGGCGAGAAGACACATCTCGCTGCGTCGGGCGGCAAAAAGCGCATGGCGAGTGCGTAGCGTGCAGATGGAGAGGTTCTGCGGGCGTGGGCAGTGGTAAAAGCAGCATAATGGTATAAGAGTGCGCGTGCCCGGATTCGAACCAGGGATTTCACCGCCACAAGGTGAGGTACTGACCACTATACTACACACGCCTGGAGAAGCAGGGTATCGATCCCTGTACCTCTCGCATGCTAAGCGAGCGCTCTACCATTTGAGCTACATCCCCGGTTACCTCGCACACCTCCCACCACGAAACAAAATCAAGATTGCGGACGCGCCACAACCCCTAACGCGCTACCGAGCACACCACAGCCTTCCCACACGCATGCCACGTCCCTTCCGCCCGCTACCACGTTGAAGTTTGCCTTTCGGTCTTCCCCATGCTCCAACCTGCCGAAACGCCTACGTCAGCACGGATGGCGCCTTCGCAGCTCGCGGTTGCCTCCACGGTTTATCTACAGTCGTCTGAGCTCCGTCGTAGCCTGTCGGGGTCGCTCGGACGTGTCTTGGGGTCGAATTGGGAAGACCGCAAGGCCCACTGGCGAACGGAGCGGGACGTCGAATCGGCAGTCAGTGCTCATGTCCACGACGGCGTATCATGTCAACACAGTGGCCAGTCGAGCCTTCTGGCCTTGCGAAACCCCACGACGACGAAGGAGAAGCGGCAGCGTACTTGTGCGAGCCACACAGCGCAACCCGGTGGAGGATCTGTAGCAATAGGAAGGCGGTCGAATTGGGTGGCGAGAAGACACATCTCGCTGCGTCGGGCGGCAAAAAGCGCATGGCGAGTGCGTAGCGTGCAGATGGAGAGGTTCTGCGGGCGTGGGCAGTGGTAAAAGCAGCATAATGGTATAAGAGTGCGCGTGCCCGGATTCGAACCAGGGATTTCACCGCCACAAGGTGAGGTACTGACCACTATACTACACACGCCTGGAGAAGCAGGGTATCGATCCCTGTACCTCTCGCATGCTAAGCGAGCGCTCTACCATTTGAGCTACATCCCCGGTTACCTCGCACACCTCCCACCACGAAACAAAATCAAGATTGCGGACGCGCCACAACCCCTAACGCGCTACCGAGCACACCACAGCCTTCCCACACGCATGCCACGTCCCTTCCGCCCGCTACCACGTTGAAGTTTGCCTTTCGGTCTTCCCCATGCTCCAACCTGCCGAAACGCCTACGTCAGCACGGATGGCGCCTTCGCAGCTCGCGGTTGCCTCCACGGTTTATCTACAGTCGTCTGAGCTCCGTCGTAGCCTGTCGGGGTCGCTCGGACGTGTCTTGGGGTCGAATTGGGAAGACCGCAAGGCCCACTGGCGAACGGAGCGGGACGTCGAATCGGCAGTCAGTGCTCATGTCCACGACGGCGTATCATGTCAACACAGTGGCCAGTCGAGCCTTCTGGCCTTGCGAAACCCCACGACGACGAAGGAGAAGCGGCAGCGTACTTGTGCGAGCCACACAGCGCAACCCGGTGGAGGATCTGTAGCAATAGGAAGGCGGTCGAATTGGGTGGCGAGAAGACACATCTCGCTGCGTCGGGCGGCAAAAAGCGCATGGCGAGTGCGTAGCGTGCAGATGGAGAGGTTCTGCGGGCGTGGGCAGTGGTAAAAGCAGCATAATGGTATAAGAGTGCGCGTGCCCGGATTCGAACCAGGGATTTCACCGCCACAAGGTGAGGTACTGACCACTATACTACACACGCCTGGAGAAGCAGGGTATCGATCCCTGTACCTCTCGCATGCTAAGCGAGCGCTCTACCATTTGAGCTACATCCCCGGTTACCTCGCACACCTCCCACCACGAAACAAAATCAAGATTGCGGACGCGCCACAACCCCTAACGCGCTACCGAGCACACCACAGCCTTCCCACACGCATGCCACGTCCCTTCCGCCCGCTACCACGTTGAAGTTTGCCTTTCGGTCTTCCCCATGCTCCAACCTGCCGAAACGCCTACGTCAGCACGGATGGCGCCTTCGCAGCTCGCGGTTGCCTCCACGGTTTATCTACAGTCGTCTGAGCTCCGTCGTAGCCTGTCGGGGTCGCTCGGACGTGTCTTGGGGTCGAATTGGGAAGACCGCAAGGCCCACTGGCGAACGGAGCGGGACGTCGAATCGGCAGTCAGTGCTCATGTCCACGACGGCGTATCATGTCAACACAGTGGCCAGTCGAGCCTTCTGGCCTTGCGAAACCCCACGACGACGAAGGAGAAGCGGCAGCGTACTTGTGCGAGCCACACAGCGCAACCCGGTGGAGGATCTGTAGCAATAGGAAGGCGGTCGAATTGGGTGGCGAGAAGACACATCTCGCTGCGTCGGGCGGCAAAAAGCGCATGGCGAGTGCGTAGCGTGCAGATGGAGAGGTTCTGCGGGCGTGGGCAGTGGTAAAAGCAGCATAATGGTATAAGAGTGCGCGTGCCCGGATTCGAACCAGGGATTTCACCGCCACAAGGTGAGGTACTGACCACTATACTACACACGCCTGGAGAAGCAGGGTATCGATCCCTGTACCTCTCGCATGCTAAGCGAGCGCTCTACCATTTGAGCTACATCCCCGGTTACCTCGCACACCTCCCACCACGAAACAAAATCAAGATTGCGGACGCGCCACAACCCCTAACGCGCTACCGAGCACACCACAGCCTTCCCACACGCATGCCACGTCCCTTCCGCCCGCTACCACGTTGAAGTTTGCCTTTCGGTCTTCCCCATGCTCCAACCTGCCGAAACGCCTACGTCAGCACGGATGGCGCCTTCGCAGCTCGCGGTTGCCTCCACGGTTTATCTACAGTCGTCTGAGCTCCGTCGTAGCCTGTCGGGGTCGCTCGGACGTGTCTTGGGGTCGAATTGGGAAGACCGCAAGGCCCACTGGCGAACGGAGCGGGACGTCGAATCGGCAGTCAGTGCTCATGTCCACGACGGCGTATCATGTCAACACAGTGGCCAGTCGAGCCTTCTGGCCTTGCGAAACCCCACGACGACGAAGGAGAAGCGGCAGCGTACTTGTGCGAGCCACACAGCGCAACCCGGTGGAGGATCTGTAGCAATAGGAAGGCGGTCGAATTGGGTGGCGAGAAGACACATCTCGCTGCGTCGGGCGGCAAAAAGCGCATGGCGAGTGCGTAGCGTGCAGATGGAGAGGTTCTGCGGGCGTGGGCAGTGGTAAAAGCAGCATAATGGTATAAGAGTGCGCGTGCCCGGATTCGAACCAGGGATTTCACCGCCACAAGGTGAGGTACTGACCACTATACTACACACGCCTGGAGAAGCAGGGTATCGATCCCTGTACCTCTCGCATGCTAAGCGAGCGCTCTACCATTTGAGCTACATCCCCGGTTACCTCGCACACCTCCCACCACGAAACAAAATCAAGATTGCGGACGCGCCACAACCCCTAACGCGCTACCGAGCACACCACAGCCTTCCCACACGCATGCCACGTCCCTTCCGCCCGCTACCACGTTGAAGTTTGCCTTTCGGTCTTCCCCATGCTCCAACCTGCCGAAACGCCTACGTCAGCACGGATGGCGCCTTCGCAGCTCGCGGTTGCCTCCACGGTTTATCTACAGTCGTCTGAGCTCCGTCGTAGCCTGTCGGGGTCGCTCGGACGTGTCTTGGGGTCGAATTGGGAAGACCGCAAGGCCCACTGGCGAACGGAGCGGGACGTCGAATCGGCAGTCAGTGCTCATGTCCACGACGGCGTATCATGTCAACACAGTGGCCAGTCGAGCCTTCTGGCCTTGCGAAACCCCACGACGACGAAGGAGAAGCGGCAGCGTACTTGTGCGAGCCACACAGCGCAACCCGGTGGAGGATCTGTAGCAATAGGAAGGCGGTCGAATTGGGTGGCGAGAAGACACATCTCGCTGCGTCGGGCGGCAAAAAGCGCATGGCGAGTGCGTAGCGTGCAGATGGAGAGGTTCTGCGGGCGTGGGCAGTGGTAAAAGCAGCATAATGGTATAAGAGTGCGCGTGCCCGGATTCGAACCAGGGATTTCACCGCCACAAGGTGAGGTACTGACCACTATACTACACACGCCTGGAGAAGCAGGGTATCGATCCCTGTACCTCTCGCATGCTAAGCGAGCGCTCTACCATTTGAGCTACATCCCCGGTTACCTCGCACACCTCCCACCACGAAACAAAATCAAGATTGCGGACGCGCCACAACCCCTAACGCGCTACCGAGCACACCACAGCCTTCCCACACGCATGCCACGTCCCTTCCGCCCGCTACCACGTTGAAGTTTGCCTTTCGGTCTTCCCCATGCTCCAACCTGCCGAAACGCCTACGTCAGCACGGATGGCGCCTTCGCAGCTCGCGGTTGCCTCCACGGTTTATCTACAGTCGTCTGAGCTCCGTCGTAGCCTGTCGGGGTCGCTCGGACGTGTCTTGGGGTCGAATTGGGAAGACCGCAAGGCCCACTGGCGAACGGAGCGGGACGTCGAATCGGCAGTCAGTGCTCATGTCCACGACGGCGTATCATGTCAACACAGTGGCCAGTCGAGCCTTCTGGCCTTGCGAAACCCCACGACGACGAAGGAGAAGCGGCAGCGTACTTGTGCGAGCCACACAGCGCAACCCGGTGGAGGATCTGTAGCAATAGGAAGGCGGTCGAATTGGGTGGCGAGAAGACACATCTCGCTGCGTCGGGCGGCAAAAAGCGCATGGCGAGTGCGTAGCGTGCAGATGGAGAGGTTCTGCGGGCGTGGGCAGTGGTAAAAGCAGCATAATGGTATAAGAGTGCGCGTGCCCGGATTCGAACCAGGGATTTCACCGCCACAAGGTGAGGTACTGACCACTATACTACACACGCCTGGAGAAGCAGGGTATCGATCCCTGTACCTCTCGCATGCTAAGCGAGCGCTCTACCATTTGAGCTACATCCCCGGTTACCTCGCACACCTCCCACCACGAAACAAAATCAAGATTGCGGACGCGCCACAACCCCTAACGCGCTACCGAGCACACCACAGCCTTCCCACACGCATGCCACGTCCCTTCCGCCCGCTACCACGTTGAAGTTTGCCTTTCGGTCTTCCCCATGCTCCAACCTGCCGAAACGCCTACGTCAGCACGGATGGCGCCTTCGCAGCTCGCGGTTGCCTCCACGGTTTATCTACAGTCGTCTGAGCTCCGTCGTAGCCTGTCGGGGTCGCTCGGACGTGTCTTGGGGTCGAATTGGGAAGACCGCAAGGCCCACTGGCGAACGGAGCGGGACGTCGAATCGGCAGTCAGTGCTCATGTCCACGACGGCGTATCATGTCAACACAGTGGCCAGTCGAGCCTTCTGGCCTTGCGAAACCCCACGACGACGAAGGAGAAGCGGCAGCGTACTTGTGCGAGCCACACAGCGCAACCCGGTGGAGGATCTGTAGCAATAGGAAGGCGGTCGAATTGGGTGGCGAGAAGACACATCTCGCTGCGTCGGGCGGCAAAAAGCGCATGGCGAGTGCGTAGCGTGCAGATGGAGAGGTTCTGCGGGCGTGGGCAGTGGTAAAAGCAGCATAATGGTATAAGAGTGCGCGTGCCCGGATTCGAACCAGGGATTTCACCGCCACAAGGTGAGGTACTGACCACTATACTACACACGCCTGGAGAAGCAGGGTATCGATCCCTGTACCTCTCGCATGCTAAGCGAGCGCTCTACCATTTGAGCTACATCCCCGGTTACCTCGCACACCTCCCACCACGAAACAAAATCAAGATTGCGGACGCGCCACAACCCCTAACGCGCTACCGAGCACACCACAGCCTTCCCACACGCATGCCACGTCCCTTCCGCCCGCTACCACGTTGAAGTTTGCCTTTCGGTCTTCCCCATGCTCCAACCTGCCGAAACGCCTACGTCAGCACGGATGGCGCCTTCGCAGCTCGCGGTTGCCTCCACGGTTTATCTACAGTCGTCTGAGCTCCGTCGTAGCCTGTCGGGGTCGCTCGGACGTGTCTTGGGGTCGAATTGGGAAGACCGCAAGGCCCACTGGCGAACGGAGCGGGACGTCGAATCGGCAGTCAGTGCTCATGTCCACGACGGCGTATCATGTCAACACAGTGGCCAGTCGAGCCTTCTGGCCTTGCGAAACCCCACGACGACGAAGGAGAAGCGGCAGCGTACTTGTGCGAGCCACACAGCGCAACCCGGTGGAGGATCTGTAGCAATAGGAAGGCGGTCGAATTGGGTGGCGAGAAGACACATCTCGCTGCGTCGGGCGGCAAAAAGCGCATGGCGAGTGCGTAGCGTGCAGATGGAGAGGTTCTGCGGGCGTGGGCAGTGGTAAAAGCAGCATAATGGTATAAGAGTGCGCGTGCCCGGATTCGAACCAGGGATTTCACCGCCACAAGGTGAGGTACTGACCACTATACTACACACGCCTGGAGAAGCAGGGTATCGATCCCTGTACCTCTCGCATGCTAAGCGAGCGCTCTACCATTTGAGCTACATCCCCGGTTACCTCGCACACCTCCCACCACGAAACAAAATCAAGATTGCGGACGCGCCACAACCCCTAACGCGCTACCGAGCACACCACAGCCTTCCCACACGCATGCCACGTCCCTTCCGCCCGCTACCACGTTGAAGTTTGCCTTTCGGTCTTCCCCATGCTCCAACCTGCCGAAACGCCTACGTCAGCACGGATGGCGCCTTCGCAGCTCGCGGTTGCCTCCACGGTTTATCTACAGTCGTCTGAGCTCCGTCGTAGCCTGTCGGGGTCGCTCGGACGTGTCTTGGGGTCGAATTGGGAAGACCGCAAGGCCCACTGGCGAACGGAGCGGGACGTCGAATCGGCAGTCAGTGCTCATGTCCACGACGGCGTATCATGTCAACACAGTGGCCAGTCGAGCCTTCTGGCCTTGCGAAACCCCACGACGACGAAGGAGAAGCGGCAGCGTACTTGTGCGAGCCACACAGCGCAACCCGGTGGAGGATCTGTAGCAATAGGAAGGCGGTCGAATTGGGTGGCGAGAAGACACATCTCGCTGCGTCGGGCGGCAAAAAGCGCATGGCGAGTGCGTAGCGTGCAGATGGAGAGGTTCTGCGGGCGTGGGCAGTGGTAAAAGCAGCATAATGGTATAAGAGTGCGCGTGCCCGGATTCGAACCAGGGATTTCACCGCCACAAGGTGAGGTACTGACCACTATACTACACACGCCTGGAGAAGCAGGGTATCGATCCCTGTACCTCTCGCATGCTAAGCGAGCGCTCTACCATTTGAGCTACATCCCCGGTTACCTCGCACACCTCCCACCACGAAACAAAATCAAGATTGCGGACGCGCCACAACCCCTAACGCGCTACCGAGCACACCACAGCCTTCCCACACGCATGCCACGTCCCTTCCGCCCGCTACCACGTTGAAGTTTGCCTTTCGGTCTTCCCCATGCTCCAACCTGCCGAAACGCCTACGTCAGCACGGATGGCGCCTTCGCAGCTCGCGGTTGCCTCCACGGTTTATCTACAGTCGTCTGAGCTCCGTCGTAGCCTGTCGGGGTCGCTCGGACGTGTCTTGGGGTCGAATTGGGAAGACCGCAAGGCCCACTGGCGAACGGAGCGGGACGTCGAATCGGCAGTCAGTGCTCATGTCCACGACGGCGTATCATGTCAACACAGTGGCCAGTCGAGCCTTCTGGCCTTGCGAAACCCCACGACGACGAAGGAGAAGCGGCAGCGTACTTGTGCGAGCCACACAGCGCAACCCGGTGGAGGATCTGTAGCAATAGGAAGGCGGTCGAATTGGGTGGCGAGAAGACACATCTCGCTGCGTCGGGCGGCAAAAAGCGCATGGCGAGTGCGTAGCGTGCAGATGGAGAGGTTCTGCGGGCGTGGGCAGTGGTAAAAGCAGCATAATGGTATAAGAGTGCGCGTGCCCGGATTCGAACCAGGGATTTCACCGCCACAAGGTGAGGTACTGACCACTATACTACACACGCCTGGAGAAGCAGGGTATCGATCCCTGTACCTCTCGCATGCTAAGCGAGCGCTCTACCATTTGAGCTACATCCCCGGTTACCTCGCACACCTCCCACCACGAAACAAAATCAAGATTGCGGACGCGCCACAACCCCTAACGCGCTACCGAGCACACCACAGCCTTCCCACACGCATGCCACGTCCCTTCCGCCCGCTACCACGTTGAAGTTTGCCTTTCGGTCTTCCCCATGCTCCAACCTGCCGAAACGCCTACGTCAGCACGGATGGCGCCTTCGCAGCTCGCGGTTGCCTCCACGGTTTATCTACAGTCGTCTGAGCTCCGTCGTAGCCTGTCGGGGTCGCTCGGACGTGTCTTGGGGTCGAATTGGGAAGACCGCAAGGCCCACTGGCGAACGGAGCGGGACGTCGAATCGGCAGTCAGTGCTCATGTCCACGACGGCGTATCATGTCAACACAGTGGCCAGTCGAGCCTTCTGGCCTTGCGAAACCCCACGACGACGAAGGAGAAGCGGCAGCGTACTTGTGCGAGCCACACAGCGCAACCCGGTGGAGGATCTGTAGCAATAGGAAGGCGGTCGAATTGGGTGGCGAGAAGACACATCTCGCTGCGTCGGGCGGCAAAAAGCGCATGGCGAGTGCGTAGCGTGCAGATGGAGAGGTTCTGCGGGCGTGGGCAGTGGTAAAAGCAGCATAATGGTATAAGAGTGCGCGTGCCCGGATTCGAACCAGGGATTTCACCGCCACAAGGTGAGGTACTGACCACTATACTACACACGCCTGGAGAAGCAGGGTATCGATCCCTGTACCTCTCGCATGCTAAGCGAGCGCTCTACCATTTGAGCTACATCCCCGGTTACCTCGCACACCTCCCACCACGAAACAAAATCAAGATTGCGGACGCGCCACAACCCCTAACGCGCTACCGAGCACACCACAGCCTTCCCACACGCATGCCACGTCCCTTCCGCCCGCTACCACGTTGAAGTTTGCCTTTCGGTCTTCCCCATGCTCCAACCTGCCGAAACGCCTACGTCAGCACGGATGGCGCCTTCGCAGCTCGCGGTTGCCTCCACGGTTTATCTACAGTCGTCTGAGCTCCGTCGTAGCCTGTCGGGGTCGCTCGGACGTGTCTTGGGGTCGAATTGGGAAGACCGCAAGGCCCACTGGCGAACGGAGCGGGACGTCGAATCGGCAGTCAGTGCTCATGTCCACGACGGCGTATCATGTCAACACAGTGGCCAGTCGAGCCTTCTGGCCTTGCGAAACCCCACGACGACGAAGGAGAAGCGGCAGCGTACTTGTGCGAGCCACACAGCGCAACCCGGTGGAGGATCTGTAGCAATAGGAAGGCGGTCGAATTGGGTGGCGAGAAGACACATCTCGCTGCGTCGGGCGGCAAAAAGCGCATGGCGAGTGCGTAGCGTGCAGATGGAGAGGTTCTGCGGGCGTGGGCAGTGGTAAAAGCAGCATAATGGTATAAGAGTGCGCGTGCCCGGATTCGAACCAGGGATTTCACCGCCACAAGGTGAGGTACTGACCACTATACTACACACGCCTGGAGAAGCAGGGTATCGATCCCTGTACCTCTCGCATGCTAAGCGAGCGCTCTACCATTTGAGCTACATCCCCGGTTACCTCGCACACCTCCCACCACGAAACAAAATCAAGATTGCGGACGCGCCACAACCCCTAACGCGCTACCGAGCACACCACAGCCTTCCCACACGCATGCCACGTCCCTTCCGCCCGCTACCACGTTGAAGTTTGCCTTTCGGTCTTCCCCATGCTCCAACCTGCCGAAACGCCTACGTCAGCACGGATGGCGCCTTCGCAGCTCGCGGTTGCCTCCACGGTTTATCTACAGTCGTCTGAGCTCCGTCGTAGCCTGTCGGGGTCGCTCGGACGTGTCTTGGGGTCGAATTGGGAAGACCGCAAGGCCCACTGGCGAACGGAGCGGGACGTCGAATCGGCAGTCAGTGCTCATGTCCACGACGGCGTATCATGTCAACACAGTGGCCAGTCGAGCCTTCTGGCCTTGCGAAACCCCACGACGACGAAGGAGAAGCGGCAGCGTACTTGTGCGAGCCACACAGCGCAACCCGGTGGAGGATCTGTAGCAATAGGAAGGCGGTCGAATTGGGTGGCGAGAAGACACATCTCGCTGCGTCGGGCGGCAAAAAGCGCATGGCGAGTGCGTAGCGTGCAGATGGAGAGGTTCTGCGGGCGTGGGCAGTGGTAAAAGCAGCATAATGGTATAAGAGTGCGCGTGCCCGGATTCGAACCAGGGATTTCACCGCCACAAGGTGAGGTACTGACCACTATACTACACACGCCTGGAGAAGCAGGGTATCGATCCCTGTACCTCTCGCATGCTAAGCGAGCGCTCTACCATTTGAGCTACATCCCCGGTTACCTCGCACACCTCCCACCACGAAACAAAATCAAGATTGCGGACGCGCCACAACCCCTAACGCGCTACCGAGCACACCACAGCCTTCCCACACGCATGCCACGTCCCTTCCGCCCGCTACCACGTTGAAGTTTGCCTTTCGGTCTTCCCCATGCTCCAACCTGCCGAAACGCCTACGTCAGCACGGATGGCGCCTTCGCAGCTCGCGGTTGCCTCCACGGTTTATCTACAGTCGTCTGAGCTCCGTCGTAGCCTGTCGGGGTCGCTCGGACGTGTCTTGGGGTCGAATTGGGAAGACCGCAAGGCCCACTGGCGAACGGAGCGGGACGTCGAATCGGCAGTCAGTGCTCATGTCCACGACGGCGTATCATGTCAACACAGTGGCCAGTCGAGCCTTCTGGCCTTGCGAAACCCCACGACGACGAAGGAGAAGCGGCAGCGTACTTGTGCGAGCCACACAGCGCAACCCGGTGGAGGATCTGTAGCAATAGGAAGGCGGTCGAATTGGGTGGCGAGAAGACACATCTCGCTGCGTCGGGCGGCAAAAAGCGCATGGCGAGTGCGTAGCGTGCAGATGGAGAGGTTCTGCGGGCGTGGGCAGTGGTAAAAGCAGCATAATGGTATAAGAGTGCGCGTGCCCGGATTCGAACCAGGGATTTCACCGCCACAAGGTGAGGTACTGACCACTATACTACACACGCCTGGAGAAGCAGGGTATCGATCCCTGTACCTCTCGCATGCTAAGCGAGCGCTCTACCATTTGAGCTACATCCCCGGTTACCTCGCACACCTCCCACCACGAAACAAAATCAAGATTGCGGACGCGCCACAACCCCTAACGCGCTACCGAGCACACCACAGCCTTCCCACACGCATGCCACGTCCCTTCCGCCCGCTACCACGTTGAAGTTTGCCTTTCGGTCTTCCCCATGCTCCAACCTGCCGAAACGCCTACGTCAGCACGGATGGCGCCTTCGCAGCTCGCGGTTGCCTCCACGGTTTATCTACAGTCGTCTGAGCTCCGTCGTAGCCTGTCGGGGTCGCTCGGACGTGTCTTGGGGTCGAATTGGGAAGACCGCAAGGCCCACTGGCGAACGGAGCGGGACGTCGAATCGGCAGTCAGTGCTCATGTCCACGACGGCGTATCATGTCAACACAGTGGCCAGTCGAGCCTTCTGGCCTTGCGAAACCCCACGACGACGAAGGAGAAGCGGCAGCGTACTTGTGCGAGCCACACAGCGCAACCCGGTGGAGGATCTGTAGCAATAGGAAGGCGGTCGAATTGGGTGGCGAGAAGACACATCTCGCTGCGTCGGGCGGCAAAAAGCGCATGGCGAGTGCGTAGCGTGCAGATGGAGAGGTTCTGCGGGCGTGGGCAGTGGTAAAAGCAGCATAATGGTATAAGAGTGCGCGTGCCCGGATTCGAACCAGGGATTTCACCGCCACAAGGTGAGGTACTGACCACTATACTACACACGCCTGGAGAAGCAGGGTATCGATCCCTGTACCTCTCGCATGCTAAGCGAGCGCTCTACCATTTGAGCTACATCCCCGGTTACCTCGCACACCTCCCACCACGAAACAAAATCAAGATTGCGGACGCGCCACAACCCCTAACGCGCTACCGAGCACACCACAGCCTTCCCACACGCATGCCACGTCCCTTCCGCCCGCTACCACGTTGAAGTTTGCCTTTCGGTCTTCCCCATGCTCCAACCTGCCGAAACGCCTACGTCAGCACGGATGGCGCCTTCGCAGCTCGCGGTTGCCTCCACGGTTTATCTACAGTCGTCTGAGCTCCGTCGTAGCCTGTCGGGGTCGCTCGGACGTGTCTTGGGGTCGAATTGGGAAGACCGCAAGGCCCACTGGCGAACGGAGCGGGACGTCGAATCGGCAGTCAGTGCTCATGTCCACGACGGCGTATCATGTCAACACAGTGGCCAGTCGAGCCTTCTGGCCTTGCGAAACCCCACGACGACGAAGGAGAAGCGGCAGCGTACTTGTGCGAGCCACACAGCGCAACCCGGTGGAGGATCTGTAGCAATAGGAAGGCGGTCGAATTGGGTGGCGAGAAGACACATCTCGCTGCGTCGGGCGGCAAAAAGCGCATGGCGAGTGCGTAGCGTGCAGATGGAGAGGTTCTGCGGGCGTGGGCAGTGGTAAAAGCAGCATAATGGTATAAGAGTGCGCGTGCCCGGATTCGAACCAGGGATTTCACCGCCACAAGGTGAGGTACTGACCACTATACTACACACGCCTGGAGAAGCAGGGTATCGATCCCTGTACCTCTCGCATGCTAAGCGAGCGCTCTACCATTTGAGCTACATCCCCGGTTACCTCGCACACCTCCCACCACGAAACAAAATCAAGATTGCGGACGCGCCACAACCCCTAACGCGCTACCGAGCACACCACAGCCTTCCCACACGCATGCCACGTCCCTTCCGCCCGCTACCACGTTGAAGTTTGCCTTTCGGTCTTCCCCATGCTCCAACCTGCCGAAACGCCTACGTCAGCACGGATGGCGCCTTCGCAGCTCGCGGTTGCCTCCACGGTTTATCTACAGTCGTCTGAGCTCCGTCGTAGCCTGTCGGGGTCGCTCGGACGTGTCTTGGGGTCGAATTGGGAAGACCGCAAGGCCCACTGGCGAACGGAGCGGGACGTCGAATCGGCAGTCAGTGCTCATGTCCACGACGGCGTATCATGTCAACACAGTGGCCAGTCGAGCCTTCTGGCCTTGCGAAACCCCACGACGACGAAGGAGAAGCGGCAGCGTACTTGTGCGAGCCACACAGCGCAACCCGGTGGAGGATCTGTAGCAATAGGAAGGCGGTCGAATTGGGTGGCGAGAAGACACATCTCGCTGCGTCGGGCGGCAAAAAGCGCATGGCGAGTGCGTAGCGTGCAGATGGAGAGGTTCTGCGGGCGTGGGCAGTGGTAAAAGCAGCATAATGGTATAAGAGTGCGCGTGCCCGGATTCGAACCAGGGATTTCACCGCCACAAGGTGAGGTACTGACCACTATACTACACACGCCTGGAGAAGCAGGGTATCGATCCCTGTACCTCTCGCATGCTAAGCGAGCGCTCTACCATTTGAGCTACATCCCCGGTTACCTCGCACACCTCCCACCACGAAACAAAATCAAGATTGCGGACGCGCCACAACCCCTAACGCGCTACCGAGCACACCACAGCCTTCCCACACGCATGCCACGTCCCTTCCGCCCGCTACCACGTTGAAGTTTGCCTTTCGGTCTTCCCCATGCTCCAACCTGCCGAAACGCCTACGTCAGCACGGATGGCGCCTTCGCAGCTCGCGGTTGCCTCCACGGTTTATCTACAGTCGTCTGAGCTCCGTCGTAGCCTGTCGGGGTCGCTCGGACGTGTCTTGGGGTCGAATTGGGAAGACCGCAAGGCCCACTGGCGAACGGAGCGGGACGTCGAATCGGCAGTCAGTGCTCATGTCCACGACGGCGTATCATGTCAACACAGTGGCCAGTCGAGCCTTCTGGCCTTGCGAAACCCCACGACGACGAAGGAGAAGCGGCAGCGTACTTGTGCGAGCCACACAGCGCAACCCGGTGGAGGATCTGTAGCAATAGGAAGGCGGTCGAATTGGGTGGCGAGAAGACACATCTCGCTGCGTCGGGCGGCAAAAAGCGCATGGCGAGTGCGTAGCGTGCAGATGGAGAGGTTCTGCGGGCGTGGGCAGTGGTAAAAGCAGCATAATGGTATAAGAGTGCGCGTGCCCGGATTCGAACCAGGGATTTCACCGCCACAAGGTGAGGTACTGACCACTATACTACACACGCCTGGAGAAGCAGGGTATCGATCCCTGTACCTCTCGCATGCTAAGCGAGCGCTCTACCATTTGAGCTACATCCCCGGTTACCTCGCACACCTCCCACCACGAAACAAAATCAAGATTGCGGACGCGCCACAACCCCTAACGCGCTACCGAGCACACCACAGCCTTCCCACACGCATGCCACGTCCCTTCCGCCCGCTACCACGTTGAAGTTTGCCTTTCGGTCTTCCCCATGCTCCAACCTGCCGAAACGCCTACGTCAGCACGGATGGCGCCTTCGCAGCTCGCGGTTGCCTCCACGGTTTATCTACAGTCGTCTGAGCTCCGTCGTAGCCTGTCGGGGTCGCTCGGACGTGTCTTGGGGTCGAATTGGGAAGACCGCAAGGCCCACTGGCGAACGGAGCGGGACGTCGAATCGGCAGTCAGTGCTCATGTCCACGACGGCGTATCATGTCAACACAGTGGCCAGTCGAGCCTTCTGGCCTTGCGAAACCCCACGACGACGAAGGAGAAGCGGCAGCGTACTTGTGCGAGCCACACAGCGCAACCCGGTGGAGGATCTGTAGCAATAGGAAGGCGGTCGAATTGGGTGGCGAGAAGACACATCTCGCTGCGTCGGGCGGCAAAAAGCGCATGGCGAGTGCGTAGCGTGCAGATGGAGAGGTTCTGCGGGCGTGGGCAGTGGTAAAAGCAGCATAATGGTATAAGAGTGCGCGTGCCCGGATTCGAACCAGGGATTTCACCGCCACAAGGTGAGGTACTGACCACTATACTACACACGCCTGGAGAAGCAGGGTATCGATCCCTGTACCTCTCGCATGCTAAGCGAGCGCTCTACCATTTGAGCTACATCCCCGGTTACCTCGCACACCTCCCACCACGAAACAAAATCAAGATTGCGGACGCGCCACAACCCCTAACGCGCTACCGAGCACACCACAGCCTTCCCACACGCATGCCACGTCCCTTCCGCCCGCTACCACGTTGAAGTTTGCCTTTCGGTCTTCCCCATGCTCCAACCTGCCGAAACGCCTACGTCAGCACGGATGGCGCCTTCGCAGCTCGCGGTTGCCTCCACGGTTTATCTACAGTCGTCTGAGCTCCGTCGTAGCCTGTCGGGGTCGCTCGGACGTGTCTTGGGGTCGAATTGGGAAGACCGCAAGGCCCACTGGCGAACGGAGCGGGACGTCGAATCGGCAGTCAGTGCTCATGTCCACGACGGCGTATCATGTCAACACAGTGGCCAGTCGAGCCTTCTGGCCTTGCGAAACCCCACGACGACGAAGGAGAAGCGGCAGCGTACTTGTGCGAGCCACACAGCGCAACCCGGTGGAGGATCTGTAGCAATAGGAAGGCGGTCGAATTGGGTGGCGAGAAGACACATCTCGCTGCGTCGGGCGGCAAAAAGCGCATGGCGAGTGCGTAGCGTGCAGATGGAGAGGTTCTGCGGGCGTGGGCAGTGGTAAAAGCAGCATAATGGTATAAGAGTGCGCGTGCCCGGATTCGAACCAGGGATTTCACCGCCACAAGGTGAGGTACTGACCACTATACTACACACGCCTGGAGAAGCAGGGTATCGATCCCTGTACCTCTCGCATGCTAAGCGAGCGCTCTACCATTTGAGCTACATCCCCGGTTACCTCGCACACCTCCCACCACGAAACAAAATCAAGATTGCGGACGCGCCACAACCCCTAACGCGCTACCGAGCACACCACAGCCTTCCCACACGCATGCCACGTCCCTTCCGCCCGCTACCACGTTGAAGTTTGCCTTTCGGTCTTCCCCATGCTCCAACCTGCCGAAACGCCTACGTCAGCACGGATGGCGCCTTCGCAGCTCGCGGTTGCCTCCACGGTTTATCTACAGTCGTCTGAGCTCCGTCGTAGCCTGTCGGGGTCGCTCGGACGTGTCTTGGGGTCGAATTGGGAAGACCGCAAGGCCCACTGGCGAACGGAGCGGGACGTCGAATCGGCAGTCAGTGCTCATGTCCACGACGGCGTATCATGTCAACACAGTGGCCAGTCGAGCCTTCTGGCCTTGCGAAACCCCACGACGACGAAGGAGAAGCGGCAGCGTACTTGTGCGAGCCACACAGCGCAACCCGGTGGAGGATCTGTAGCAATAGGAAGGCGGTCGAATTGGGTGGCGAGAAGACACATCTCGCTGCGTCGGGCGGCAAAAAGCGTATGGCGAGTGCGTAGCGTGCAGATGGAGAGGTTCTGCGGGCGTGGGCAGTGGTAAAAGCAGCATAATGGTATAAGAGTGCGCGTGCCCGGATTCGAACCAGGGATTTCACCGCCACAAGGTGAGGTACTGACCACTATACTACACACGCCTGGAGAAGCAGGGTATCGATCCCTGTACCTCTCGCATGCTAAGCGAGCGCTCTACCATTTGAGCTACATCCCCGGTTACCTCGCACACCTCCCACCACGAAACAAAATCAAGATTGCGGACGCGCCACAACCCCTAACGCGCTACCGAGCACACCACAGCCTTCCCACACGCATGCCACGTCCCTTCCGCCCGCTACCACGTTGAAGTTTGCCTTTCGGTCTTCCCCATGCTCCAACCTGCCGAAACGCCTACGTCAGCACGGATGGCGCCTTCGCAGCTCGCGGTTGCCTCCACGGTTTATCTACAGTCGTCTGAGCTCCGTCGTAGCCTGTCGGGGTCGCTCGGACGTGTCTTGGGGTCGAATTGGGAAGACCGCAAGGCCCACTGGCGAACGGAGCGGGACGTCGAATCGGCAGTCAGTGCTCATGTCCACGACGGCGTATCATGTCAACACAGTGGCCAGTCGAGCCTTCTGGCCTTGCGAAACCCCACGACGACGAAGGAGAAGCGGCAGCGTACTTGTGCGAGCCACACAGCGCAACCCGGTGGAGGATCTGTAGCAATAGGAAGGCGGTCGAATTGGGTGGCGAGAAGACACATCTCGCTGCGCCGGGCGGCAAAAAGCGCATGGCGAGTGCGTAGCGTGCAGATGGAGAGGTTCTGCGGGCGTGGGCAGTGGTAAAAGCAGCATAATGGTATAAGAGTGCGCGTGCCCGGATTCGAACCAGGGATTTCACCGCCACAAGGTGAGGTACTGACCACTATACTACACACGCCTGGAGAAGCAGGGTATCGATCCCTGTACCTCTCGCATGCTAAGCGAGCGCTCTACCATTTGAGCTACATCCCCGGTTACCTCGCACACCTCCCACCACGAAACAAAATCAAGATTGCGGACGCGCCACAACCCCTAACGCGCTACCGAGCACACCACAGCCTTCCCACACGCATGCCACGTCCCTTCCGCCCGCTACCACGTTGAAGTTTGCCTTTCGGTCTTCCCCATGCTCCAACCTGCCGAAACGCCTACGTCAGCACGGATGGCGCCTTCGCAGCTCGCGGTTGCCTCCACGGTTTATCTACAGTCGTCTGAGCTCGGGGGTCGTTTGCGTGAAAGTGCGGCAGACATTTGCGCAGGAGCTTGCGGAGTCTCGCTTTTGTGGGCTGGGATGTGGTTCTCCGTGAGCCTCCGCTCACCGACATGACCGCGAGCATGGGGTCTGTCTGCTGAGATTGCTGTAAAGTGAAAGGGGGAAGGCAACCGGTTGTGCGCTCTCCTGTCATTTCTCTCTGTAAGGGGGAAGGCAACCGGTTGTGCGTTCTCCTGTCGTTTCTCTCTGTATCTGGGCCAAAGCAGCAATGAGCCCTGCCTCAGCGTCACCTGTTGTTTCTCTTCTCTATCCACCACGCCGCGTTTACTGTGAGACTTGAGCAAAATGAGCGAACGCAGTGGCGGCGCCCTGCTCAGCCGCCGGATAGTTCCGAGGTTTTTCCATTGGCTCCCATCTGAGGTTTTTAGCGCTTACAGACGCAGACGGGGCACATACCCAATTTGATCGTCTAAATGGGCACGGTGACCGATAAATAACTTCGACTTACTATTTCGATGCTAAGTACGATTTCGGACTTAATACAATCTTTTCGGTACCACGTAGTCAATTCCCACTTGAGTCGAGATTTGTATTCGACCATGTTGGCCGTCACCCCTACGAGCACAAGGGACTACCCTACATGCATTGGAATTGAATGAAGCCTTTCGTGGTGGCGAAAAAGATTGGGACTCTCACACACGTGTTGGGCCTCTTATAGAGGCCTCTATGTTGGAATGCACATCCGAGACTTTTCAAGTGGGAAGAGGGCTGAGAAGCTGAGAGACCAGGTCTGTATGAGAACGGGCTTGAACCCGTTGACCAGTGAATGTTGGTAGGAGCTGACGAGGCAGAGTACTAACGTTCAATGCATCTAGTCTTCATTTTGCATCGGCAAGTGCACAAGTGCGCCTGGAATCAGTGCAGGTTCCATTACTCTATATGGATGGTACGCCATGACGAGTAGTGCTGGTGACGTACAGCTCGTGAACGTACATAACCCCCGTGTACTCTGCTCCAGGGGGTTCGGCGGTACTACCTCTCAATCCCTTTAAACCTCCGTGAACCCCCACCACGATCTTGATGACGCAAACTAAACTTTACAAACCTAAGTGAGATCTACCACTACGCGGTCACCGTTGCCATCGACGTGAAGGACTTACGCAAGCGAGCGGAAGCGGAGACAGGTCTAATGCTGTATGTCAAGAAGCGCCAGAAGCGAAAAGATGTCTGGCACATCGTCCGTCTAGTTCGAAAGGAATAGTGTTGGGAGATTTCTCGAAAGGACCTCGCCAATGATCATGCAAATTTGGCCTATTGTCTGCTGTGTAATGTCACTATGCCATTTCGTGTTGGGAAATCCTAGGTACCACAACATGTGGAGGCCTATCACCCGAATGAGTTGTCCGCATACGTGGCACAAGCGGCACAACACGATCGCGGCGAAGGAGGCCCCGTTATCCGCAACCTGGACAGTGCATTTGCCGCTGTGGCTCATCCTGAAAAAGCGCCACCTTCGTGAGATTACTACCAAGGAACAAAAGCGAGTGAACGAGCTTCTTGCTGAGTGGACTGCTCGACACTTTCGGCCGATCGTAATCGTCGAGGACGCTGGCTTCGTCGCTTTTGTTCGGTACATCACGGAGGACTTGGGACGTATAAGTTTGAACCTTCCAAAACGCGCGAAATTGAGGCAAGAGATTGTTGCTCTGGCTGAAGAATATCGTCGGCGCGTAAGGAAAGACATTGCAAGTGGCTGTGTGTACTACTCGATTACGTGTGATATCTGGACTGCCAGGAACGCGAAGAGCTATATTTCTCTGACTATTCACTACGTTAATCAGGAATTCACTCCAAAGAATTGGACGTTGGGTTCCCTGGTATTCATGACGGAACTACTATTTCGCAATGATTAATCGCATTTTGGAAGACTGGTCACTGCCGAAGCGCTTGTGTGTGAAGTTTCTGAGAGATAGTGGGTCCAACATGGTGGCTGCAGGTGACAAGTTAGGCATCGAGCACATGGCATGCATCGCGCACAGACTTCATTTAGTCGTAGCTGGGGCATTGATCAAGAAATCCAAGACGTCCGGTGGTGCCGTGGAACCTGAATGGGCTGCAGATGTTGCTATCGAAAGCAGCGCCGAGGTTGCTGAACGAGAAGAAGAGACCGCTCTATCACACGAAGATCGAGGTGAACTAGAAAACCTCCAAGAATTTGCAATTGACGAGATGGAAAAATTTCGGGACGAGACGATCGCTGGCCTGCACCGCAATGAAATGAGTTCACTGCGCAAGATTGTGCAGCAATTCCGTACGCTGGCTGTTTATTTTCGAAAACGTCGAAAGGAAACAATCGTCTGGGTAAAATTCAAGTTCAGCACTTCGATGTTAAGTCTAACGAAGTTTTGAGCCCCATTGTTGATTGCCCCACTCGGTGGAATAGTTGTTGGAAAATGTTACAGCGCCTGATTGCTTTAGAGGCTGCGCTTAGCAAGTTTTTGCCCACCTGAAAAGACCCGAAGGCCGCAAGGAATTTAAGGACATGGAAAATAAACTACGCCGTCCGAAACCAGAGGAATGGCTTGCGATTAAGTGCTTGCAGACACTACTAGGGCCATTTGCCATCGCCTCGGACACACTCGGCGGCCAAACATATCCTACCATGCCACTTGTGATGCCTGCTCTATCTGGTATTCGAAAGCATTTGGAACGAGTCGATCTATTCGATGGAGATGTAGGAGAAGCCGGAGATGAAGACTATGTTAGTGAGACGGAGTTTACGATGAACGAATGTCGGAAGGCAATGCTGACGCTTTTTACCAAGCGCTTCGAGGCACTAGAGGAGTGAGTTAAAGTGGGTCGCTTTCTTGGATCCACGGGTGGCCAAGCGTATGTCGCATCTGAACGCGGCCGATACTCCGACTGCATGTAAGGATACTGTTTGAGCTATGGTTGAGTTGGCTGAAGAGTATTCACCAAGTGAAGCTTTTGAGCGTTCAGTGACAACCCCTGTTCAAGCAGAGAGCTTCATGCATGATCACATGTTTGGACCCGACATTGTTCCTCCTCGTCCTACTAAGCTGGATGAAGATTGCGATAACGAGTTCACCCGTTATTTGGCAGATGTTACCACTGTCAAAAGCTCCACAAATCCTTTTGAATGGTGGCGTATCAATGGCAACAATTATCCAAACTTGAGTCGGCTCGCGCGGAAGTGGCTTGGTACTGTGGCAACTAGTGTTCCGTCCGAACGCGCATTTTCTACGAGTGGAAAATTTTTGACGGTCAAACGAAGCTCTCTATCACCCACCTTAGTCCGCGACCTCGTGTTTGTAGCAGAAAATTGGAGGGTCAGTCATTTAAAGATCAATCTTGCTGTCAACTACATGTTGTTGAATGAAATACACATGTGAAACACTCATGGACTTAGATTGAACTGTGCGTTATTTTGTTAAACGAGCCGATCGGCATCGATCTCAACACATGAATGAATTGAGCACTTCACCGGTGAAACCCACTCTGCTATGAATGCGGAGCACCTTTTTGTTATCGCTGCTAGAGCAGCTTCTCGTCCGTACCAACCAAGACATTATACAGCAAATGTCTTACGCTTTCGCTTCACGTACGTCCTTGCGCACAAAAACACTTCAAAAGCGCTGTTAGAGATCGGTACAGCCGGTAATGGGTAGAACGGCTCGAGGTCCTACAAAATTCTACGGTGCATCGATCTCGAGTCGGTGTCCAAACTAGTCGTGTCGTCCTTGGACACGCGAAGGTCTCAGATGTGAAGTCGTGCAGCTCCACGATGTGCACGTACGCCAAGCCCAGCATAGTCTGCTGCGCGGAGACGTAGATGTACGTCTACGAGGGAGTCGCGTCCGTGTACCCGAACGTCACACGAAACGGAGACAAGCGAATGACCACCTGGGTCGAGTCCAGGCTAGAAAACACGGTAGCGCCTTCAGCATCAACCGAGCACAGTTTGCGATACGGTCGGTGAGTTTGTTACATAGTTGGTAGCCATAGACACGATGCAGTTCGACGCCGTCGAAGCCGGGGAGATGACTTTCTTAGTAACACGATTGCAGTCCGGGATGATGCCTGGGATCTTGTGCGTCTCCAACGCGAGCGGTGTGCCGTATTTATTGTGCTCATCTCGGGTGACAGCAGAAGTTTTCACGCAGTCCAAACCTTCGGCGAACGACGACACATGCACCACTCCGTTCGGTTGATTCAGCGGGTGTGTGGCGACCCAAATCTGCCAGAGATGCAATACGGTCTCACCGCCCTCGTCACTTTCAGGCCACGCCCTGCACAGAAATAAACAGCCCTGGGGGCACCGTGGGTCGTGGGGCTGGTGGCTTCAGCGTCAATGAGCTACTGCGTTGCACGTAGTATTCGTCTATGGGGTTCCCGTTTCGCCCGTGCGCAGTCTCGAGAGGGCGCTGCAATTGCACGGAGTTCTTGTTGCCGCCGAGCTCAAGCGTCACAGTCGGATTTCAGATGAGTCTCTGGAGGAGGACGAAAACCTGCTCTTGGTGAGTTACTTCGCGATGCGCTTAGGCCAGGCGAATTCATTCGAGCATCATTCGTTCATGTCTTCCCATTCCACGACCAAGCGAGTCCACCGCGATGTCGTCTCCTTGTAACCTTCGGCTGCAACATCTACGTGTACGGCAGTCTGACCATGAGCCGCGCCGTCAAGAAGACCATGGCTGCGGCTCTCGCCAGACACTCAGGAGTTCACAAATATCCTGACGGCGCTATCAGAGCGCTCTGACCTGGTTGTGACTGCTCATTCCGCCACACAGGAGGGGCCACGTCTTTGCAAGTGCACTTGACCCTGGCGGGCCGTCTCACGAGAGATGTGGGAAGTTCCAACTTGGAGCACGGGGTTTATGCTCACGGTCGCAGGCTGCATTATCCTTGCCATCCTTCTCCTTGCCACCCGGCACGCCAAGAACGACGATCGAAATGACTATTTCAGTGGGACGCCAACGATCTCGGCGGCCGAGTTGGGAACGGATCGTTGGCCTGACGATTTTTTCATGAGTGAACCCCAAATTTGCAGCCCAGCCGCAGAGCGGTCCTGCGGCCGTTGAGCGCGTGCATCGCACCATGGTCTCGCGATCTTTTCACGTTGACGACGCCGTGGTCAGAAGTGTGCCATTCGCCAGCATGAGGCTGCCTTGGCTTCGCAAGATGGATCCGTCTCACCTCTTGCAGTGGACATGGTAACATCGCATGGCGGTCCGGATAAGAAAAGGCATCCGGAACGCGCAGCCAATCAGACACGCGAGTGAAAGTTCAGT